>JAUTXW010000227.1:1065000-1232500 GCA_030620095.1 Kuschelorhynchus macadamiae
TATATATATATATATATATATATATATATATATATATATATATATATATATATATATATATATATATATATATATATATATATATATATATATATATATATATATATATATATATATATATATATATATATATATATATATATATATATATATATATATTGGCGCGTCCGAACAGATACTGAAGTGTTGGTCGCTTCCTTTTTAGGTTATATCTGCGCAGGCGTTGGTCGTTATTTATGTTTTCCGGATGCTGCTGTTGTTGTTGCGCTAATTGCGCTTGAGTTTTTGCGATTTTAGATTTGTCGATTATTGTCTTCCATACTGTTGGTAGTTTTAATGATTCGTCCCTTTTATTCAAATCACCTTGCTTTTCAATTTCTATGGCTTCTCGGATTGTTCTGGTCTTATAACGTTCTATATTGGCGATCTCCCTACACCCATCGAAATTTATTTTATGGCCGGTTTCCTGATAATGTCTCCGCCTATCAGACCTATTGTTAGTGCTGTTAATTCGCCGCTACAAAAACTGGAGAAATACCTTTCTGAAATTATGTAGAGAAAACTGTTTCATTTGTAAAAAACTCGGAGCATTTCACTCGAATTATACGAGACATCGTCTTTGAAAAAAACGATATCATAGCAAGCCTTAAATGTCAAATCGTTATATCCCATTATTACCATCGACGAAGCATTGGACAAGATTGCTATGAACGAGGATTTCCAGGCACATATATTAGAACTCTCGGAGCATTGCCTCAAAAATACTTATTTTTCTTTCAACGGGCAAATGTATAAACAAATGGATGGTGCTCCAATGGGGTCCTCGCTATCACCAGTAGTCGCGAATTTATTTATGATATACTTCGAGAAAAAAGCTCTTGAGAAAGCAAGTTTAAAACCCAAATTATGGATTCGTTATGTGGATGACATATTTATTATATGGCAACATGGTCATGCAGAGCTCGAAAAATTTCTGACTCACGTAAATTCAATCCACCCCAGAATACAATTTACTCTAGAGTTAGAGGAAAACAACAAACTACCATTTTTAGATGTTTTGGTCACAAAACTACATAACAGATATTTCGAATACACCGTGTATAGAAAACCAACACATACAGACAGATATTTAAATGCAAAATCACATCATCACCCAGCACAAATTCAAGCTGTGGCAAATACTCTAATATCTAGATCCGTGCGACTAACTGAAACACAGACGAGACGAAAAGAACTTAAGGTAATATCTAGTGCTTTAAAGAAAAATGGCTACACAGATCGCACCATAGAGAAAGCACAGGTTTCCCGAGCAACGAACAACAAAAAATATGAACCGGGAAAGCAACGAGTAGTCTTACCATATGTAAAAGGCACAACAGACAGAACCGGAAGAATTCTGAGGAAACACAACATACAAACAATACACAAGCCACAAACAACTATAAGTAAACTACTCGGAAACCCAAAAGAAAAAATCAAACTGGAAAACCACGGAGTGTACAGTATTCCTTGCCAGGACTGTGAAAAGTTATACGTAGGGCAAACTAGCAGGCGAATATCAGCAAGAGTGGAAGAGCATAAACTCAGCATCAGAAATAAGCAAACAACCTCAGCTTTATTCCTACATCATCAGGAAACCGGCCATAAAATAAATTTCGATGGGTGTAGGGAGATTGCCAATATAGAAAATTATAAGACCAGAATAATCCGAGAAGCCATAGAAATTGAAAAGCAAGGCGATTTGAATAAAAGGTACGAATCATTAAAACTACCAACAGTATGGAAGACAATAATCGACAAATCTAAAATCGCAAAAACTCAAGCGCAATTAGCGCAACAACAACAGCACCATCCGGAAAACATAAATAACGACCAACGTCTGCGCAGATATAACCTTCGGCCTCGAGTGGGGGTATATATAATAAGCGTCGCAGTCACCAACACTTCAGTATCTGTTCGAACGCGAGAAGGAAAGCTTCGAAAATGCCAAATGTGATTTTGACGAAACGTCAGGAAAACTGTTTTTTTCAGAACGACAGTAGTGAACGGATGTACACCCGGAATGAAAACACATTGTATTTATATATATATATATATATATATATATATATATATATATATTATATATATATATATATATATATATATATATAGGGTGTATTTTTCGCATGCATGGCCCTTAATTTTAGGCTGAAATTTGAAGAAATCGGATAAGTAGTTTTTTAGCTATGCCGCGAACAGACAGACTGACGGACAGACATTCCTACAGATAGAGAGAATTGAGAAAACATGTTTTCCGGCATCTAGGGACCCTTAAACGTAAAGATCTGAAAAATCTCACGAGGGAAGTTATAACTAATTATCTTTTGTTTTTAACAAAAGTGTATAATATTTTTGCAAAATAAAAATTTTTTGTTATCACAATACAAAAAAACAAGTTTTCTTTGCACAGAGGTGGCCCGCATTTAAATAAATGACACTGTATAATTGGTTAGATTTTTAGGTCAACCGGGGCTCATAATTTTTGGTGATTGATAAAAAAATGAATCACTTTCATTAAGTGGCTTTATAAACAGAACATATCATGATTGTTCCACTGATTCGAACCGCCTTCCGACTTTATTAAGGCGCTTGCCATTTTGTGTATTTTTGTTTTTGCCAACCAAAAAATTTTAACCAAATACATATTTAGCGAATTTTCTTATTTAGTCCCTCGGCATTTAATATATAAAATAATGTTAAGTGACTATCTTAATAATATATAAAATTATAATAATTTTCTTTCTCCCTGTATATTTGTAAATAGCCCATCGAGATTTAATAGCTCAATAAATGAATCACACAACACTTTGGTGTTCACTGTGTTTTCTGATTTGGTTCATAATGTAGGTGACCTTTGGACCTGCACGATAAGATGTGTTTTTTGAGAAAGAGTAGCATCCTCTTTTTCATAAGTTTCTCTATTACTTTAGATAAGGTGGGGAGCAGGGAAATTGGCCTAAAATTGGAGAGAACATCAGTTTCACCATCCTTAAAAAATGGAATCACAGTAGCAAATTTCAGATCAGATGGAAATTCTCCGCATATAAATGATATAAAAGTGATAGGAAATTAACTACCTTTCTAATGAGGTAATAAAAGTTATATCTAGTATGTTTCAGAAATATACAGAGTAATAAAATGAGTTCCGTCCAGTTTGGCTGAATTTGGGGGTCGTCCATAGGCGCAGGTAATCTTTGTTTATAGAAATAATAATAAAGTTCCTTTTAAATCCCTGTCCTTTTGCCCTGTTCTTTTACATACCTAATGGGGTTTATTACTCTATAGATTACATTTATTACTCAATGCATACATAATAGGCTAGTACTTAATAGAGGCAGGTAATAAAACACAGATTATAAACGCTTCTTAATTGAGTTTTAAACATGTTAGTATTTGCTGTCCAAGAAATTGTTGGACGATATTCCCGAATGACTGGAATTGAAAATACCCCCGTTTTCAAATTATTGCAGGAGAGAAGGGTAGCAGGTCAAGTGAAACCTCCAAAGAAAATTCCAAGAACACCAGCAAAAGTTCTTGATGAAGGCAATAAATGTGCAATTAGACTATTTATTAACATTAAAAGTTGTCTTAGAACAAAGCGTTATAATATTCGGACAATTAGAATTTAAAAACACATATAATTTATAGCGAAATTTGATAAATGGTAAGATACATAAAATATATAAAAGGTCATCTGTTATCGACAAAGATCTAAAAGGTAACATAAACAAGGATTCCGGTAATAACTAATAACACATGTATTATCGAAGTAAAAAATATCATAGATAACATGAATGTAAAAAATGTTATATAAATTATTTTTATCTGCTGAATTTTAATATCTTTCAAAGTTGGCAAAAGCGGGAAACGAAATCTTTTCAACATCTGATCTTCCTCTAGAATGCTTTTGTCTTTAATTATCGGATATGTAAAATACTTTCGCATTTTTTCCTATATTTCTTTGCAACCTATTACATATTCGGTGTATTATACTCAAAGCACAACTGTTAGTTAAGGTGTAAATCGTGTGTAACACTTCAAATTTGAAAATTAACTTGAAAAAATTAAAAAGCCGACAAACTTAACCAACCTCAAAGACCTTTCTTTTTCCTATTACATGTCCGGTGTATTATAATCAACAGCCGTTAAGGTTGTGCTATATAAAAAATAGGGTGTAAAATTTCAAATTTGAAAATTAACTTAAAAAAAATAAAAAAGCTAACAAATATAACATTTAACCTAAAATATTGCAGCTTTTTAATATTTAGTCATTGCGCCGTTGTTTGCAATAGCTTTTTGTAACCGGCGCTGCATACCTAAGAGCTTTTTGTATACTCTTGGTTTATACTATCCCATGCTGCGTTTATCTCCTGGCGCAGTTCCTCTTCATTTCTTGGATGGAAGTCATGTTTCTACGTAGTCATTTCACCCCAGGTATTTTCTATTGGGTTGAAATCAGGACTCTTCGAAAGCTATGGTAAAACTTGAATGATATTTTGTTGAATGTAGTCTGTTAGTATGCCAGCAGTATAAATGGGAGAATTATCTTGATGGAAAATATAATTTTGACGGAATATAGTGCCAACCGATGGTACCATAACATTATTTAAGATCTTGCAATATGTTACAGTAGTTAGCTACCCTTAAAACTCCTGGGCTCCTAGCGCTAATCCAACTCCAAACATTTATGGAAAAGCGTCCAAACTGAAATTCCTTGGAAGCTTGTCGTCTTTATACACATATCGTAGATCTCCTGATCACAGCACGTTTACCAGGCTTCATCAAAGACTACATGAATCTGGCAAGTTCGAAAACCCGAATTAGAAGTTGCTGTCCTAAATATTACATCAACTGTATGGACGATATTAAAAGAACAACAGTTATATCCTTATTATATACAGAGGATTCAAGCTCTCTTACCAAGAGATTTCAAACCAAAAATGTTTTTACCAATGGTTTCACCGAATGAATACCGATAATCCTTTTTTTTTGTTCAAAAATTCTCTTTCCGGACCAAGCTACTTTCTCAAGAGATGCAATTCAAAACTTTCGTAACAGGCATGTATGGGCTGAAGATAATATACATTCAATAACAGAGTCTAGACATATTAATCAGTGTTCCGTTAACGTTTGGATAGGAATTGTCGATGAACATTTAATTGGGCCACATTTTCTACCTCTTAGATTAACTGGTGAGTCATATTTTTATTTTCTACAAGAAGAATTGCCTCTTCTTCTAGAACATTTACCTTTGATAACTAGAAGAGACATATATTACATGCATGAGGGTGCCCCAGCACACTTCAGCTTAAATGTGCGAAGGTATTTAAATCTTACTTATGAAAACCGCTGGATAGAAAGAGGTGGGCCTCATCTTTGACTGCCTCGATCCCCAGATTTAAATCCTTTGGATTATTGTATCTGGTAATATATGAAAAAAATCGTTTACGCTATCCCAGTCCAGGATATCGAAGACCTGAGAAATCGCATAATTGCATCATGTGATGTTATAAGAAATAATCGTGGCATTTTCAGTCAAATGCATGTATTATATCGCAAGGCAGGCATTTTCAACGGTAGCCATAAAAAATGTACTCGCTTCTGCGTAGAACGTCGTATTTTTATTTGAGTTGCAATATTTAAATAATTTTTTTTTAAATAAGTTTTTTTTAAAGAACGATTTTATTGATAGGTCATACTTTAATACATAGAGGATAGGTTAGTCTAAAACACGTTTCTTAATCAGTTTAAAATGTGATTGTTCAGAAGAAAATTTAACATTAGTACAAAATAAAACTGCGTTTGGAAGCAGCCAGTTAGATTATTTTTCTAAAATAAATTTCTTTGTCCCGTAATGCTTAACATTTTATTTTTTAATTTCAAATCGGTAAGCTTATGAAAAAAATACAAGAGACAAAAGAGTTTCTAAGTAAACCAGAGTATCCAAATTTATTCCAAGTCGTTGCGTGAGTTTTTCTTTAAATTTAGTTACCAAAAATAATAGGGGTAGTCTATTCAACCCCTTCCACTAATTTTAAAAAAGTCAAAAAATATCCAGATAGTGTATTTTCATAGTAGTAATAATCCCATAAAATTTCATTACTCTATCGATTTTCGTTTTTAAGATATAAAATTAAAATTTTATTTTTCCGCCGTCTTTGTACCGCAATATCTCCCTAATTGTTGACTTTTGACCCAACGTTTATAGCAAACTACCCTTTATTTTGAACAAGGAATATCAAATTCGAATTCCCTATTCTGCTCCCTAACTTTTTAGTCTTTCTACGGTTTAGAAGTTATTTGGCAAAATGATCATTCTTGCATAGCCAATTTTGCTTAACAAAACTCCAATCTGACGAGAAAAACGCAAGAGGTAATTCTTATGTAAAATTATCTAGGCTATCCAAATAAAAAAATGTCAGTGGTGTACCAGTTCTTTCTCAAAAATATGCAATTCAAATCCCGTACGGACGCCACTGGTAGAAATAAAAAAATGTTGAACACCAGAAAATGTGTCTTGATGCGTAGAAAATGTGTATCAAATTTCACGAAGATATCTAAAATGGTATCCCAAATATTATAAAAAAAAGATTTTTTTCTGAAAAACTTAACCCATGTATCTCAAAAGTTATGAGTCTTAAAATAAACTCAAGAATCACCCTCTTAAGTTTTTCGCATTTGTTTTGAAACACCCTGTACATTAATGATGATATCCTTTCAGATTTGTGTTATTCCAGGGATCTAGACTCCCCGGGGACTTGTAAGACAAGAACACGCACAATTATTACGGATTTTGACGACACATACTTTGAAACTGAAGTGAAATATTTCAAATTAAGACTTAAAGTTTAAATTCAATTTTTATTTATTAAGCAACAATCTCCGACGTGCTTTTTGGGTAGATATGACAGTCTCGGCTATTCAGGTAAAGTAGGTGAAGTGCTACTTCACCAACAAAAATAAACAAGCAAACATCTAACTATATTTATTATATATCTCTTAATATTTCTAGTTTCTACATTCATTTATTCACCTAATTGGTAAAAAATAAACTGTACATCTCGAATAAATATTTTACTTGGCCGTTGGCGGCATGTCTTTTTAAAACTTTCAGTCGAACTTTATTATAACAACTATAACAGGGGCCCAAACCGCTTGTTGACTTTGCTGGAGGTGCTATGCTTAGTTTACGATTTTCCTACTATGTTGCCATGACAACGCCTACCCGACGACGTCGAGCTCAGCGCCATACAACGTTCTCGGTGAATTGCAGGCGCAGTACAGGGTGTCCGAATTTGGTTGGAAAAGCAGGGTATCTCGCTTATTTTTAAAGATAGAACCTTGCGGTTTTCACGAACCTGAGCTAATTTTTTGTGAAACTCATGAAGCCGTAAACAAAATTTTCATAGCCTTCTTCGTTTATGAGATACAGGGCGAAATAGAAAATTTTGCATTCTGGGAACCCCCTTGTATCTCGGTTATCCTTTAACTTAACGCAAAGTGAAAAATTGCTGCTTATGCAGTTTTTTTTGCTGGATGCAGTGGCGTAGTCATATTTTTCATTTGAGTTGTTATTTTTTAGATATGACCCAAAGTTGTGTTTTTTTAAATGGAACACCCTGTATATTTGTCCAGAAATAGATTTGTCCTTTTAAAAGCTTCTCAAAAATATATAATAGTATGGGTCTATTTTAATAAACAACAACAAAAATCCTAATTTTTATAATTATCATGCCAAATTTTGCAGTAGGTCATGCAAAACAATGCTGCCTTTTATTTAAAATCGTTAACAATATCTACATCCTAACAATAAATCAAAATAAATATGTAATTAAATCTATTTATCAAAATATGTATTGATAATTTCGCACCAAAAAAGTACCACCTACCTAGATTTATATAACACAAGAACAAAACAGTAATAAATTATTATGTAACAAGCCTTTCAGCAAAAATCAACTGTCGTTTAAGAACTACAGTAACCAAGGAAATCAAAAGAACTGTTCAAACTAATTAACATTTTGTTCTATGCATGCTTCGCACAATTTTCGTATTCGTTTTAGGGAATTAAGCAAAATAACGGGATGATTTTGTAAATAGCGAAAATTTTCTCTTATTGCATTTCCTAAATCTTGGACATTATCATAGTGGTCTTTGTAAATTCTATTTTCCAGATATCCCCATAGAAATAAATCTAAAATCGACAAATCTGGGGACCTAGGGGGCCATCTTATAGGTCCGTTTGTTCCGATCCATTGATTGGTAAAATTATTGTCCAGAAATAGTCTCGTCATACCAGAATTGTGTGCAGGAGCATCATCCTGTTGAAAACAAATTTCGTTAATTTGCGCTAGAGGAACAAATTTCTATATAGCAATTGGCTGTTAGATTTCCCTCAAATATATAAAATTTTATATGTGTTCCTAATATGAAGCAGGACACATTTAAACCAAACCTGCCCTGCTGTCTTCTGGGAATTATTTGGTGTTGATTTTCCTGGGACCAGAATCTACTATTGTGCCTATTGAGTATACCAGAATTACTGAAATGTGCTTCGTCTGACCATATAACCTTCCTTTTAAAATTTCTAACCATATCGCATCTTTCTCGAAACCAATTGCAGAAGACTACCCGACGCTCCCGACTGCATCCCCTGGCTGTAAGTGCTGCACGAGCCTAAATTTGTATGGGTGGTATTTGTGCTTTTTTAGAATTTCTTGAACTCTAATTTTTGTAATCTCTATGCTCTTTTCACCGGCCCTACAAGAGTTTGTAGGGTAAGCTTCTGCATTAGCCAAAACCGTAATTTCCTCAGCCTCCCGATTTTCTTATTATTAGGTTGCCTCCTTTCTGGATATCTAAATAAAAATTAAGCAATAGTATTTCAACATACCTAAAAATTAACTATTTACCCGTTAAAATACATCTCAGAAGCCACTTCAACATGTTCATTACTTAATATAAAACAAGCCAACATATCGTACTTTTCATAATGTTCGAAAGTTTGGTTTTCTTCCAGAATAATACAAATATATTTTTACACAATAAATACAAAAAACTAGCGCTATGTTTTATATACGCGTACAAAATTGGGAAATGTCATTTGCTTCCAAGAAAACAAAAGAAAACGGCATCGTTTTGCATGGCCTACTGCAAAATTTGGGATGATAATTATAAAAATTAGGATTTTTGTTGTTGTTTATTAAAATAGACCTATAATATTATATATTTTTGAGAAGCCTTTAAAAGAACAAATCAATTTCTGGACAAATATACAGGGTGTCCCATTTAAAAAAAACACAACTTTGGATCATATCTAAAAAATAACAACTCAAATGAAAAATATGACTACGCCATTGGATCCAGCGTAAAAAACTGCATAAGCAGCAATTTTTCCCTTTGCGTTAAGTTAAAGGATAACCGAGATACGAGGGGGGTCCCAAAATGCAAAATTTTCTATTTCGCCCTGTATCTCATAAACGAAGAAGGCTATGAAAATTTTGTTTACGGCTTCATGAGTTTCACAAAAAATTAGCTCAGGTTCGTAAAAACCGCAAGGTTCTATCTTTAAAAATAAGGGAGATACCCTGCTTTTACAACCAAATCCGGACACCCTGTACACTACACCCACGTGTCGTTCAGTTTGCGGTTTTATTTTCGCGGATTTCGCTGCAACCGGTGAGTTCCTTTGCAATTAATTAACTTGACTGTTTTGTGTTATATTTATTTATGGTGTTGTTACAACTTCAAATTCGAAGTTAGTAAATGTGATTGTTCAAGACTGGAATAAATTAAAAGACGTCTTTGAATTTATTACAAACTATAACAAATCTGATGAAAAATCAATCCGCGTTGCGAAAGGATTTTTAGGTGAGATGAACGATTTTAAATTCACGTTTCTGGCATTAGTGTTTAATGACATTTTCTCCATCACGGACATACTATTTGACGTTCTTCAAAAAAAATCGCTTGCAATCATTTTTGCATTTCCAATATAAAACGCTGTCGTGAGTCCGTAAAAAAAGAAATGAACATTTTTTTAATACCATGTTTGATACAGCAAATTCTATTAGTTAAACGGATTAACATAAGGTAATACAGAAATAAATCATTACAAACGTGAGCTTGCTAAGCTTTCACCTGAAGAAATTAGGGCTAAGTATAGAACCCTTTTTTATGAAATATTGGACCATATTTTAATGGAAATGACACAAAGATTTCAAGACTGTAAAAAACTTACATTTTCGTGTTTGGCAGGTTCTGCTAAATTTTTCGAATATAGTTTAAATTTTCCGACTGGCCCGTTTCAAAATTTGTTGCAGTTATATGGGGAAATATTTTCAAAAAGTCAACGACTTAAAAATGAGCTTGGTCTTATTTTTGCCAATGAGAGTAATTGGAATATATCGCTGCAAGAGCAAGTGAAAAAAATTAATAAAAATAAATATATTTTTAACGAAGCATATAAATTGTTTTCCCTTATTTTGACAATACCGTCGCCAAGTGCTTCAGTGGAAAGAATGGTTGCTTCAAATGTGTAAAAACTTATTTAAGAAATACAATATCTCAAGAAAGACTTACTTCTCTAGGCAATATTTCAATTCAAAAGGAATTTCTGGAGGAGATTAGAGCAACTCCTCCATTTTATGAGGATGTTATAAATAAATTTGCTGCTATGAAGGATAGGAGAATTGATTTAGTATACAAAATTTAGGTAAGTCGTAAAAAAATATTCTACCCCCTCCACATATGGAAAAAAAATTATTGTGATATTTTCTTGCTTCATTTGTACTTACTTTTTCAACCGCGAGCCGCCACTGAGATGTGATTGTTATTCGGTAAGTTCAACCGAATTAAACGATACAAGGGAAACAAACTTTTTTTAAGCTAATAATTATGGTTTTACTTATTGAACACCCCTCATTCTAGATCTGGTTACGCCACTGCCATCAGACACCATGCTCAGTCGAATTTGCAAACCAATCAGTCAAAAATGTTGACACCCCCGGCGCGAAACGGCACAACTGCGTTCCGAGGCAGTTCAACCGTTTCCGCCCGACAATGGCTCGTTTGGCATGATCTCATCCGGAGTCACGTGTCTTCGAGTGGTACGGCACGTGCCGGAACGCAGCCCAAATTGCTGTCTAATCCCATTATTTTGCGGCGGCGGCCTCTGTGCCTTCGGACCGACCTTGATTTACGATTCTTTTGTTTGCTTTTGTGGGATTTATTAGACGTTAACTGAAAGCGTTTTTTGATGAAAACGGAATCAAATAGCTATATTGTTTTTTTTTTCTTGTAAATTATAATAATAATTAAAATTTGATTTACGGGTTTAGGACAATAAATCCTTTAACTATGAAGTTGCCCACGTTTCCACCCTATATCTGGTCCTTTTCAAAGCTGAAAAGGAGAAAACAAGAATGTTATTGTTTTCCTTTTGCACTTAATTGTTTCGAGGGAGAAGACTGTACTCAAGGTTTATTATGTGTCATATATTGGAACACGATTTTAGTTTAAATTTGGACGCATGAAATATGTACATAACATAAAAGAATTTAATTTTTATATAAAATAATAATGTTCTGGTGTTGTCGAATGCGGTCTTACCGTGCGGGTTTAAAGGTCACCAACATTATATATCAAATTAGAAAACACAGTGAATACCAAAATGTTGCGTGATTCTTTTATCGAGCTATTAAATCTCGATGGGCTATTTACAAATATACAGGGAGAAATAAAATAGTTCTTTTTGTTATATCACGCATTATTATTAAGATAGCCACTTAATATTATTTTATATATTAAATGCCGAGGGACTAAATAAGAAAATTCGCTAAATATGTATTTGGTTAAAATTTTTTGGTTTGCAAAAACAAAAATACACAAAATGGCAAGCGCCTTAATAAAGTCGGAAGGCGGTTCGAATCAGTGGAACAATCAGGATATGTTCTGTTTATACAGCCACTTAATGAAAGTGAGATTTTTTTATCAATCACCAAAAATTATGAGCCCCGCTTGACCTAAAAATCTAACCACTTACAAGATAATTAGTTATTACTTCCCTCGAAAATTTTTTCAGATCTTTACGTTTAAGGGTTCCTGTATATATATATATATATATATATATATATATATATATATATATATATATAATAAATGTTTTTTAACGAAGCATATAATCCGTTCATTTTACTGTCGTTCTGAAAAGAACAGTTTTGCTGCAAAAACGTTTAAAAAATCACATTTGGCATTTTCGAAGCTTTCTTTCTCGCGTCCGAATATTCGGACGCGAGAAAGAAAGCTTCGAAAATGCCAAATGTGATTTTGGCGAAACGTCAGCAAAACTGTTCTTTTCAGAACGACAGTAGTGAACGGATGTACATTATTGTGAATGAAAACACATTGTATTTTTCCATCCGTGAAGGAGTAAAAATCAACATATATATATATATATATATATATATATATATATATATATATATATATATATCTGTATATGTATATATATGTATATATATATATATATATATTTATATATATATAGCCCCGAGTTTCTGGTAAAGTGATTTTACCAATTTTTATTTATCAAATTTTGTCTAATAATTAATAAAAAAATTTACTTATTTTAAACACGCTTTAAAATTGGAACAAGTATTCTATAATTATTTATTTATTACCTACAAATTTACTAAAAAAGTAAGCAAAAAAATAGTGTCAAATCTAATAAAAAAAAATTTAAACTAAAATTCACTATAATATCCAGGAGCCAGTGGCAAAAACTCTGAGAATCGGTATAAGGAATGTACAGAAACTTGTGCTTAAAAAAAACATAATTTACTTCCGAAGAAGATTAAGAAATGTACACGAAAAAATCCAAAGGCAAAAGATTTAAGTTACAATGCAAAAATGGATATTCATAATGCAATTTATGATTTATACACGTCAAAGACTAATATAATCCCTCAGAAACTTTTTAATACGAGGCATGTTTTTTAAGTAAGTACCGTTTTGCGATTCCGCCGCCGCAGCGCTACGGTCGGCGTTCCGCGCATGCGCGCTGGTTACCTATCTCTCTTGTCTACGCACAGACGCCATTACAGTCTGATTCTTCATTGTATACGTTGTTTATTGAGTGTTTAAGATGCCTCCGACAATCGTGAGTCCCGCCGATTGTGAAGTACGTGCTGTTATATACGATTTCTTAGTGCTAAAGGCGTAAAACCGATCGATATTCATCGTGAGATCTGTGAAGTTTACGGACAAAATATTATGAGTGATGGAATGGTAAGGAAATGGGTGAGAGCATTTAAAGATGGCCGCACAAATGTGCATGATGAAGAACGGAGTGGGCGTCCTTCGATCGTTAATGAAGATTTGGTGCAGAAAGTGGACGAAAAGGTGAAAGAGAACAGACGCTTTACAATTTCATTATTGTGCGACTACTTTCCTCAATGTTCTCGTAGTGTTTTGTATCGCATTGTGACCGAGAACTTGAATTACCGGAAATTGTGTTCACTTTGGGTTCCGAAAATGTTGACGGATTATGCATAAAACCCAACGTTTATATATATATATATATGACTTTCCTTGAGCGGTACCACAATGAAGGTGAAGTTCTTGCACTTGAAGAAACACCTGGGCGGTAAGCGTCTTCAAGACGATAACGAAGTCAAAACAGTTGTGACACAGTGGTTAACCAGTCAGGCGGCAGAATTTTATGAGGAGGGTATTCAAAAACTGGTGCCACGTTATTACAAGTGCCTCAATATTCACGGAAATGATGTAGAAAAGTAGATTAAGGTACAGGCTTTCATGTAAAAATAAAATTATTGCGATATCTTTGCACGTTTTTTTTTAAATTCCAAAACGGTACTTACTTAAAAAACATGCCTCGTATTATAGACTAAAAAATATCACTTAAAAAGTCGTCATCTTCTGAGTCATCCTCAAATGGCGCAATGATCATTGGTGCTATTTCGACATCTAGAACTCGTTCTCGATTCCACCAATCCCATATTAATTTCTCCCTATGTTCCACAGATTTCTTCCAGTAATCCGGCGTAATACAATTTAATGAATCTTGTCAAACAATTTGCACTTCATCTGATGTAAGACCATCGTTCACGTGTTTTTCGTAATATGATTTTGCCCCAGCCCATATTAATTCTATTTAAACTGGCAATGGTATGGCGGCAGTCGTAAAACCTCATGTCCATTTTCCCGTAATATTTCATATACGACATATATTGTTGGTTTTTTTGATAGATTTCGACATTAAAAGAAGTTCTAGTTTCAGCATATTGGGCAAAGGATTTTGTTTTTGTTTTATTGGCCAGTCATAAATATCACTTTTCTTCCAGGGTGAAGTAGGTTGTTTATTTAAGATTCTTGAATGATAAGATGCATTGTCCAGAATGATTAAAGATGGAGCATCTAAATTTGGCATCAGTAGTTCTTTTAACCACTTTTCAAACAGTTCAACAGTAAACTTGCACCTAGGAGAAATCCTGTTGAAGAACCTGCATGCAAAATGATAAACCAAGAGACTCGTCCTGCCAAGATTTCGAACCACTTCCATCAGAAAATATCTAAGTCTCGTCTGAAAATACCACTTCTCGAAATTTTGAATTAACATTTTCCGTGTATTTCTTTAAAAACTGGATACGCTGACTTGCTATATGTGGCAACTCGCATAAAAATCTTCGAGTACAGTCCTTTTTATATTTAAAACCCAACATTTTTATTAATTTTGACAACGATTTTAGTCCAGTTTCCAATATGCCTCGATTTTTTTAAAGCTTCTTTTAAAACTTGAACGGTTATATTAGTTTTTGATGTGTATAAATCGTAAATTGCATTACGAACATCCATTTTTACGTTGTCACTTAAGTCTTCTGTCTTTGGCTTTTTTCGTGTACATTTCTTAATCTTCTTCGGTAGTAAATTATGCTTTTTTCATGCACAATTTTTTGCACAGTCCTTATACCATTCCCAGAGATTTGCTAGTGTCTCCTGGATATTGGCCGGTGAATTTTCATTTTCGTAATATTTTATTAGATTTAATACCATTTTTTTGCTTGTGGATGCAAAAAACCCGAAAATTGTTTTCTATTACTCATTTTGTCAATCTGACTTTGAACTCACATCGCTCAAAGATGTTTGCAACTGCTGGTATTTATATGTTTATCCTCTTTTTTCATATGAAAATATTATAGGTCTATCTAATTCATCTTCCGGATTTTATGCGGAGGTTATGATTACACGTAATAAAAGAAAAACAAACTTAAAAAGTTTGTCATTGATAAATCGTATGACCCGCACGATAACACTGCTTTTGACTATACCAACAACCTACAAAAGACAAATATTACAAATGGAAATTTAAATATTTAAAATATACAAAAGGACAGAAAACCTGATTGTACAGTAAATGTTTACACTTTTTCTTAAAAACGTTATCGGTTACTTCGTTAAGGCTTTCGGGAACACGATGTAGCCAGATATATAAAACACTTTGGAAAAATAGTTGTGTTGACCCTAAGGTCGGTCAACATGATTCAGTATCTTGTATTTAGGTCGTGGGTCTCAATGCTCCCAAGTAAAATGGTTTTCTTTTTTCCATGTTAAGCCGTCTCAACTTAGCAATCTTGGGGACACATAATCGAACCTGCAAAGACAAAAAGAAAAGCGGCAGCAAGAATTTTGAACTTTTTGAATGCAATAATTATTTTTTGAACTAATAAGTACGGAAAATTGTAATAATTAAAGAAGAACAGATATCAGACTCTTAAATCGCTTTAATAACAGTTCACGGTTCCTATATAACATTTTCAGATTTGTGAATGACTTTTGAACAAGTGAAGAAGAGCGAACATCAAAAGATAAACCAAAGTCCAAGTTGAGACCTAGGTATTTGACACAGTTCCTCAATGGTTACACTTTATTTAATTTTCTGCCTTTAAAGTACATTATAGAGCATTTGTTTGCATTTAGAACCAAGTTTTGTTTTTCGGATATGTTAGACAATGCTTTCAGGTCCTGATTCACCTTGAACTCTGACTGGGGATGCTCATGGAGAAGCAAATTGAACATTAATTAGCTATCATCTGCCTATACCAGATTATTGCACTTTCTTACACAGGCACAAAAAGCAGAGACCCCATTATTGGTCCCTTTAGTACCACAGATGTTGTGGGACTCAGTTGAGAGGATCTGTCATCAAAGACTTCTCACTGACAACACCCCGTCAAAACTGTTGGTACTAATTGTACAACCCGTATCGAAAAACTATGGTACCCAAGCTTCGAACAAAGTGACTAATTATACCGAATGCTTCAGAGTAATCTAGCAATACCAAAGTCGATGCAGGGCCCTCATTAATGTTCCTACCGATAATATCCACAACCTCGGACAGTACATAGTACTAAATCCTTTTCTAAAACCAAATTGATTCGGTGGAATGATGTTATACTCCTCGGCAAAAGCTGTCATTAGATTGTTAATAACTCTTTCCAGGACCTTTGATAGTATCGACTGATAGGCCGAAGATCACCTAAGGATGAGGGGCTTCTAACCGTGGGGATATGATGCAGTATGGAAGACTTTCAGCGAATTGTCTTTCAAGACCACCTTGATAAGATGTGTAATGATTGGAGCGATTTATAGCCGGGCTTATATCTGCAACTTCACAGTTCATTTCGATGCAGGTCTATCAAACAAATTAGTTATAAAGTTTCTCAAAAGCTGAAACTTTAAATTTTGTATCAATAAATTATTTATTCCAAGTAATACATCATGATGTTTTGATTATGGTTTTTGTTTCAATACACACAGTTTTCGCCTGATTACCCATAAGTTCGTGTTTCCTACACCAGGAAGAAAATTCCTCCAGAATAAAATTGACATTACTCCTCAAAGCAGCCATACCCGGAT
Organism: Kuschelorhynchus macadamiae; assembly: GCA_030620095.1. Lineage (NCBI taxonomy): Eukaryota > Metazoa > Arthropoda > Insecta > Coleoptera > Curculionidae > Kuschelorhynchus > Kuschelorhynchus macadamiae. The sequence goes on from JAUTXW010000227.1 coordinate 1,081,978, forward strand.
CCGAGACAACAACTGTGGTATCATCGGCATACAAGAAAACTCTATCCTGAGAAAATCTATCTGGCAAATCAATAACGAAAAGAAGAAAAATTAGCTGGTCTATGATACTACATCAGACTTTGAACCATCAACTCTCCCTGAAAATGTCTAGTTAGTTGAAAAAAAAAAGATCAAGTCATTCAAGTTAAAGTTATCTCAAAACTGTTTAATTTTAATGCCACAAAATCTCCATCAACAGTATCAAAAGTGCGAGTAAGGTCAAAAGAGAACCAAATTACAGTTTCTCTATTATACCTTTTATCTGCTACATATTGAACAAGGTCAGCGCAAGGGCTTTTAGTAGGCAGCTCTCTGTACGACGCTGACGATCTGAAAAAATATTATATTTAACCAAAAAAAAAGTACATTTTGTTATAAACGAGTTTTTCTAAGATTTTAGAGAACTAAGAGAACATTAGACAAATAGGTCTATAGTTTTCTACTAGACAGGGGTCACCTTTCTTCTAACTCAGTTGAAACATTAAACAGAGTAGCAAGAATATTACCTATTTTACCGATAACTTTCTTTACAAATGACGTCAAATCCCATAGATCCCTTATTTGGAAATTTATTCAATTTTAATTATTTTTATTTCGTTACTAGTGCATGCTTTTTAGTTAAAGTACAATTATGAGAAAAGTTTCCATCAAAATAGATGTTAAGAGGCAATTTCGCTAGGATTTTTTGTTGGTTTATTATAACGTGGATCAGAGATTTCTTATATTTTTGGTAATCTTTTTGCTTTGAACATTGTTAACAATATTCCATGACCTTTTTGTTTTAATGGTTTTTAAAAGGGTGATACTCTTCCCAATCCGCTTTCTCATTTGTATGGTTTTTCTACCAGTTAAGCCCTCTAAGCTCCTCTAATTCATTATATAATCCTTGCGAGAAAGTAATTTTTTTGGTTTTTATCTATAATTTTATTTTTTTTTCTGTTGCAAGGATACATAGACCTCAAAGCTCTCAAAGTCATTTACTGATCATTTCCGGTTTACAGTTACCACATAATCTATAATGGAAGAAGAGGTGAATTTAGGATCAGTCCATACACTTTAATAGGATCAGTCCATACACTTTAATAGTATTACTAACGAATATTCCACTCATGTACAAATTTTCCCGTAAGACTGGTGGTGTTTTCGAAAAATTATAGCGGAAATACCACGTCGTCTAGGAAACATGGTGTTTCCACTTACCTGGTTAGGTGTGGTTACATGCCTAACCAAAAAATGAAATCTTGACAATATGAAAACTGCTTTTGAGAGACGCTAGAGTCCCTAGAAACTGATTTTTTTAAAGTATCTTTCAAACATTTTTGAAAAGTTGTCAATATGAATAATCACTTTGGGCTAGTTCAAGAAGAGGAAATTGATGAAAATATAATTGGAAGCGAACCAAGAAACACCGTTAAATCCAAGAAGAGTATCTGGAGACAGTTTATGTCATTCTGCGATGAAAAAAACTATACGTTTGACCAAGATACTCCAATATCCCAACTAGCAATGATTTTGAAAAGCTGGGCCTACAATATACGAAAAATGAACGGAAGGAATATAAAGAAGGCACGGTAAAAATTATTTGGAATGTGACGGTGAAATTATTGATGGAAAGGTATTTCAATGAATACAAAATTAAAATAAATCCCTTCGAGCAGATCGAATTCAAATCGGCCCAAGACGCAAAAAATGCCATAAGGAGACATTTGCAAGGTATTGAAGGCAAACGCAGAGAATCGGCCGTTTTTTTTAACATACAATGAATTAAAAATTCTAATCCATTGTGATGAATCAACTCCAGAGGGTTTACAAAAGAAGTGTTTTTTTCTGTTGTCCCATGAATTAGCCTGGAGAGGAGGAGAAGGTGTAAGAGCCGAAACAACTTTTTTCAAAAAAGAAACTGACAACTTCGGAGGAAAAACAGGTAGAATTCAATACAACCCTGTTTTTTCTAAAACATGTCAAGGTGGTGGTCGAAAACTCACCGATTCGAAGTGGTTGGTGAGAAACGATAAAGGAAAAGTATCTCCAACACTCGATTATTTTTGAAGCCAAACCCCCATTGGAAAATATCCGGAAAATGGTTCAAAAACAGCCCAGTAGGAGAAAACGAGATTTCAATTTGGACAAAAAAAACAAGCACAGAAATCAGGCCTCAATACCACAAAAAAATTTACCAACCATTCCCTCAGAACTACTGCCCTGTCCAAGCTGGCCAAAAGCGGAGTGTCGGAGCAAAACTTAATAAAAATTACGAATGCGAAATCCCTATCAAGTTATTTACAAATGGATCCAGATCACCACAAAAAATTATTGAAAAAATGAGGGAACCTGGAAAAGAACCACCTCAACAGCACGTGCATCCAGCCCCTGTAGCAGCATCACCCAGCACAAGTACAAGTACTGGTCTGACGGCATCTTCTACGTCGTCGCAAAACAACAATGTGGTTAATAATTATCAGAACTGTACCTTTTATTATACAATCAATAATTAAAATTGAATATTTAGATTTATATTAAGTACTTTTCAATATTTAGACAAATAATTTTATTAGTATATTATTATTCAATTTGTGTTCAATTTGTTACAAAATTCAAATTTCTGAACTTGAAATAGGTATGTATTTAATATTCAGTTAATAAAGCTTAGTTTCCCTGTATTTGATTCGTGGAATATTCCTCCCAAATACCATTCGTGCTTAAAAATTAACCAGATAATTTTCCACTCATGCGTGTTTTCTCTACAAATTATAAGAAAACACGCATTCGTGAAAAATTATCGGAAATTTTTAAACACTCGTGGTATTATCCCCGAGAATAGGTAAAAATATTCAAAAAGATCAGACATCATCTCGTAACTCAAGCTCAAACTACCCCTATCAATATTCAACCGGATAAAATCCCCGTTGAGAGGTCTATATAAATTAATAATGCCAATTCCGTTGGCCAGTTCACATGAGCATTCTAGAATAGTTTAGACAGAATGGTTAATTATTAATAAAAAATTAACTACTCTAGAAACTACATTTTTTAAATATATGACTGGTTCAGTCATATACCGTGGGCTCACTCCTAGAAAACTAGCTGACGATTATATAGTTATTAATATAAATTTGATCCAACCTTAGTGGGTATAAAAAAGATTTTCTATTAGAGGCAGTATTGTTTTCTGACCTCATAGAACTATCCATACATACATTATCAAAAACATGGGAAAAGATGTCACTAACATCTTTGTTAAAAACAGTTTTAGAAGGAAATGAAACAAAACTCGTTATCTCTTATCTCATTCCCTCAAATAAAGTTTTATTTACATTTGAATCGTACCCAACATTGCTATCATTATGTATGTTATCGCAACTATCTACTAAATCAATAAAAATAAGATTAGCTTGAAAAACTACTTACTTGATTGACTTCAAATTTTGACCAAAAATTAAGGGTGATATAGGGATGACCTGGTAATATTTTGGTAAAAATCCAATATGGCGAAACAAAATGGCGACCTAGTGAAGTGTTAAAAAATTATTATTAAAAACAACTATCCAATTTAGCTCATATTTTGCGCAAACATCAAATCTTATGTTGGAATCAACTGATAAAATTTTGGTATGAATGCAAGATGGCGGAACAAAATGGTGGCTTAATAAAATTCAGTTTTAAAAACAATTTAATGGATTGATTTCAAATTGTGTGCCATAACTAATTGCCCAGATAAACCTACACCAGATGCGAAAGTTAGACAATTTTCTTGGCCTCGGCGCGAGAGACATGTATGGCCCGCACCAGAAATTTTGTCGGATATTACAAATTATTAATAAATTAAAAATAGCATTACCCGCACCAATTCAAATTTTTTGGAAACAAAATGTTAGGAATATTTAGGTATTATAATATGTGAATTACTGGTTTTATAAGATCCTTATTTTTGCTTTTACTGCGATATAAATTTGATTTAACCTTATTTCATTAAAATGAAAAACTAATTATAATGGTGTTTTAAAAAAATGTCAAATGTTCATTTTCCTACACTATTCAAAAAATGGCGTTTAAATTAGGAAAAAAACACGTTTTTAACTTTCACAAATATATTTATTTGTACACACAATTATAAAAAATATCTGAACATTAATTAAAAAATATCTGAACATTAATTATCTAATGTACTTGATTAAGAATATCCTGTCGTTTATTAAGGAATTACATTGTAAAATGCCATCATTTTATGATTTTTTTTTAAGTAAAACCAATATTATCGGCATCAACAAACAAGGTTTTTGGGTAATATCTAAAACAAAGATAAAATAAATAATTTAATGGCAGAAAACGATGCAGTTTTTCGAAAATACGTTTTTCAATTATCTGCATTGTACAGGGTTGTCCAACGAACGGTAAACACCTTTATAATTTCTTTATTTTACAAGATATTGAAAAATGGTAAAAACAAAAGTTGTAGGGATTTTAGAGAGGAATAAGGATAATTTATGATAAAAACAATTGAACATCAAATAAAAAAATTACGCGAAAAAATTATGGTTATTTTGCTTATTTTAAATGGAACACCCTGTATATTATTGCATTTTTGGATTCTCCCGAAAATTCTAAACACTTTTTATATAAGATATTACACCTTTAAACCTAATAGTTTCGGAGCTATGAACAGTTGAAAATCAGTATTTTGGCTAATTTACATTATTGTAAAACCTATCTAATGAAATAGGTACCATGAGTATACGAAAGTTGGTACTTCAGCTTGTACCATAGTAAGCACCACTATTAATTAAGGTGGCCAAGAGGCCGATATTTACTTGTTTTTAGCTTAAAAACATATGAATTTAGGAATAACGAAGTGGCAACATATCTGCAATAACTAAACGAGTAGATATTAAATAACGAGGGAACAATATTTATTATAAACCAAATCTATAATAACTTAACGAATATGTATTAAAGAACGACGGAACAATATGTATTATAAACAAAATCTATAATAACTAAACAAATAGGTATCAAAGAACAAGGAAACAAAACTTATGAGAAAAAAATCTAGTTTTCAAAAATGCCTCCTTCAGCGGCTAAGCACATTTGCATGCGTTCTATAAAGTTTTCTTGAGTGTTACGTAACATTTCGTTGTTAACGGCTCTAAAGGCCTCTTGTATTCTCTCCTTCATTTCGTTTGGACCTTCACAAGGCGTAGCATTTACAAATTTGTCGACGAATCCCCATAAAAAGTAATCCAAAGGACTGAGGTCCGGAGACCTAGGGGGCCATAGAATCGGTCCTTCGGCTTCATTATTTACGTACCATGGATTCCCCCTATTACCTATCCAATTCGATCCATGACGTTCAGTTAAAAAGTATGTGACATCACGTGTGCCATGCGGTGGGGCCCCATCATGTTGAAACCACATATTGTTTCTAACTTGAATGTTCACATTTTCTAATAAAATCGGCAGTGACTCCCTTAAAAAGTTTAAATATATGTTACCAGTTAAATTACCCTGGAAAAAATATGGTCCAATAACATAATCGTTTACAATGCCACCTCACACGTTCACGGACCATCTTCCTTGTTTCATAATTTCCCCTCTCCAATTAGGATTTTGTTGACTGTAGTACCTTATATTATGTCGGTTCATAGTACGGTCACTCCTAAACGTAGACTCATCTGTGAATAACACATTTCTAAAAAAGTCAGGGTTTTGGTAAGTTTTCTCTATAGCCCAAGAACAAAAATCTACTCTTTTTTCTATATCTCCAGGTAGTAACTTTTGGTGATATGAAATACGATAGGGATGGACTTTGGATTTTGTAAAATTCTCTTCACAGATGTGTAAGACATACCAAGTGCTTCGCTGCGAGAATTGGTACTTTGAATTGGATTTTCATAAATGGAAAGCAGAACTCTTAGCTGATTTTCCTCATTGAGAACAGGCTTGTTAACAACGACTCTCGGTAATTGTTCCGTATAGCAGTTTCTGCTATTATAAGAGATTTTTGAAAAATTCTTTTACAGACTACTTATATAGGTTCAATATAAAAATAATCCATGGGGGAGCTTTGAAAAAATGTTTCAATAATTTGTTATTAACAAAAGATACTTACGGGATGGCGGAGTGAACAGGGGTGCTGGGCGGGGTTAATACAGCAATAATCCAACGGGAACAAACACAAACAGTATTTTACGTCACTCACCGCACTTTTTCTGCACTAAATTATTAGAAAAACTGCAAAAATCCACAATAGTTTATTGTTTATCGGATAGGTTATGACACGCACAAACGCGCCATCGCACAGGGAAAAATGCGATGTTGCCGGGTGCGAACAATTAAAACTCTTTCAATAGGTGTTCATATTGACAAAGCGAATCAGAAAATAATTTTAACATGAATTTATCAAATATTTACGTCACTCTGTTTCTGATGCAAAGTTGAAAAAATATTTATTTTATATACTATTTAAAAAGAAGGGAAAAAAAGGAAATTATTACACAGTGGGAGGGTAAACACGTCCGATTTCAATTAAAAAATGATGTATGTCGTCTTCGTAATGTCGACGTTTGAAGAGAAACTCCGCCAAGTAGCCAACCATGTGCCCTTCTTTTCGTCCATACCGGGGAGTTCCTCCTCTGACGTTTCTCCATGTCCGTTCGATGTTTTGAGTATGGATTAATGGATCGTCGGGGTCAACAAAATTTTGGGAATGATTTATTCTCCAATGCTGGAAACCTTCGTTGATTAAGGTATTGTAAGACTTCCAACAATCCGACACAATTGTGGTTCCTGGAAGAATCCAAGCTTTGATCACTTTAAAGAGCGTATCAGCCGTTCTATCTTCCACCGGTACTAAAAAAATGTTTTTGGTGTCCCGCTCAAATCCCCCGAAAACCCATTTTCCGTCAATTGTGCGCCCCCGATTATATTTTCTCTTGCCGAATTTGGCTTCGTCAATCTCCACAATTTTCCCAGGCCCGCCAATTTTTATCGAATTGTTTATGCACCAATTTAGACAAATTTCCCGACAGAAAGAAGACCAATCCACTACTGTCTTGGAGCTACACTTAAGTTCCCTTTTAATAAACTTTTGTCGGGGATATGGCAATTTCAACCATAAAAGAGTTATGTACACAATGTCTTCTAATTTCATTTTGGATTGGGCAAACCAGGTCCCTTTCCTACCACTACTTCGGAATTTGCATTTTTTAATTTTGTTTCCCTGTTTGTAACGTTTGTCACATGTAAATAACAAACTGTTTACATTTAGTTCTACTCTTTGATGGCACGTTGGGCACTCAACACTTTTATGTATAACGCCATGGTTCATCAAAATGTCTGTTAGTTTTTTACGCGACGCTAATATGAAAATGAAAGAGCGAAGCGTGAAATCGCAACCGTCACACAACATTGTATTGAAATTTACCAAATGCAAAAAAAATACTCGATCTAACTATCAAACTCCGACAATGGCGATCGTCAAACTGACATAAATATATTAATCCAGAATATTTGAATTTTTTGCATTGACAGTATTAAGTATTTTTTATCAAGAAGGCTGTGATTAATCATCAATACAACGATATACGATTGTCGTCGTAGTGGAGCTGACTCATTGTTTGGTTGTTTGTTTTTTAACATAGTAGTGTTTAGTGTCGTTAATTTGTTAATAATGAATACTAATAATATTACTGAACGTATGGAAATAGCGTACAGACGCCAGTATAACCCTAACGATTATTTGTGGTTGGTGCAAGATATTGTTAGCCCCTATTACAATTGGCCGCAGTTTATTAAAGACACACTTACCAGTGAAACATTTTGTTATAATGAACGGGTTAAACTATTATCTTTTTTGTTTCTTAACGGTATACGAAATCATATGGACGCTTATAATTTTTTAGTGAGAATTAAAGGTGTTTCATTAATATCAACATATTTTGAAACCATAAAACAATTGTATTTATATTGGCTACATCCAGCTGAAGGGGAAAATAGAAGGTCTAATTATTTTAGTAAATATTTAACACACGGTATTTATGAAGATTTGAATGGAAATCCCCGAAGAAGGTATAATGAAGGAGCATAATTATTCAACAGCTGTTTTTTTCCCAAATTTTTACGATGAATGCAAGAGTTTGGCAACACCGGTCCTCAACAATTATTTCCTGTCAATGGTAACCTTGCTTTTTAGGTGTAATATGGCGATGGCCGGTTAATGGCGCGCGCTTCAAGTGGTTCTGATGCGTCATATAAACAAATAATTATTGTGAATTTTTGCAGTTTTTTTAATGTTTTAGTGCAGAAAAAGTGCCGTGAGTGACGTAAATTTCTGTTTGTATTTGTTCCTGTTAAATTATTGCTGTATTATCCCCGCCCAGCACCCCTGTTCACTCCGCCATCCCGTAAGTATCTTTTGTTAATAACAAATTATTGAAACATTTTTTCAAAGCTCCCCCCATGGATTATTTTTATATTGGACCTATATAAGTAGTCTGTAAAAGAATTTTTCAAAAATCTCTTATAATAGCAGAAACTGCTATACGGAACAATTACCTTAAATAACGACGGAACAATATTTATTATAAACAAAATATATGTTTCAAAAAAAAAACTCGTGGCTGATTTTCCTCATAAAAAAGGCTTGTTAACAACTCTCTTCTTATAATCCGCATTCCCGGGCTCGCTGCAGAATCTAACTCCTAATTTCTTTAACGTGTTTAAACTTGGTTATCGTCTATCGAGATACCTGTGCAAATACTGTCGTTTGGTTGCCGGGCAACAAGTTAATCAAAGATTCATCATCAAACTTTCGGTAGTTTACTTTTTAAAGAATATTATTTTAGTGAAGTTGTTAGTTGTTAAAGATGAACAGAAACGTCACACGTTATTCCAAAGCCGAAATGATAGATTTGTTAAATATATTGGCGAGGAATGGTTATCAGTTAAGACCGTCCAAACGAGAGTATCTGGAGAGATATCCCGATAGACGACAACCAAGTTTAGGAACATTAAAAAAATTAGGAGTTAGATTCCGCGAGACCGGAAACGTGGATTATAAGAAGCTGCTATACGGAACAATTACCTTATTTAATATCTACTCGTTTAGTTATTGCAGATATGTTGCCACTTCGTTATTCCTAAATTCATATGTTTTTAAGCTAAAAACAAGTAAAAATCGGCCTCTTGGCCACTTTAATTAATAGTGGTGCTTACTATGGTACAAGCTGAAGTACCAACTTTCGTATACTCATGGTACCTATTTCATTAGATAGGTTTTACAATAATGCAAATTAGCCAAAATACTGATTTTCAACTGTTCATAGCTCCGAAACTATTAGGTTTAAAGGTGTAATATCTTATATAAAAAGTGTTTAGAATTTTCGGGAGAATCCAAAAATGCAATAATATACAGGGTGTTCCATTTAAAATAAGCAAAATAACCATAATTTTTTCGCGTAATTTTTTTATTTGATGTTCAATTGTTTTTATCATAAATTATCCTTATTCCTCTCTAAAATCCCTACAACTTTTGTTTTTACCATTTTTCAATATCTTGTAAAATAAAGAAATTATAAAGGTGTTTACCCTTCGTTGGACAACCCTGTACAAGTAACAAGAATCTAGTCCGGCCGAGATAGCCGTATCTCAATTCGATTGTTTTGCGTAATGGATGACCATGTTCACCTTCATAACGCCTAAGATTTGATTTTCTCTGCCCCTGAACTACGTCACCGGGATTAATATGATTATCGGTACCGGTATTTTAACAATGCTGTCTTTAACAATAAATATACCTACTTGATAAAATGATGGCCTTTTTCAGAGGTTCTTCGAATAAAAAATCAGATCTGCGATTTGGTCCAGGAAAAATTGTCGGTATAGCGGTATCATAAAAGCGCTTTACACAGCTTGTAGATACCGCAAAACGTCTACTTTCAAACTGATCTTCGCATAACTGGTAATTACAATAACTTTTTTCTAAAAGATTTTCCCGTCCTCTTTAAGCCAACTGTTAAATCTAAAATTATTATATTTTTATACTATAAAATAATAATAATAATAATAATTAAACGTTTATTAACCCAAATAAGGATGTACAATGTAGCAGTAAAAAAAAATCATTAATTTTAAAGAGGGTTAAATGGCTTGTTTTCAGCCTCCCATACGAACAAAATAAAAATCCTCATATTAGGTGCTGTTATAGCCAATGCAAATCTGATCGAATAGGAGAGCAATTCCATGATCGATGCTTACTCTTTTTAGTAAAATTCAAAAATTCATTCATTCAAAAAACCTGAATAATTGTTTACAATTGAGTTAAACTTTATGAAATGTTAGATAAATATTCCTAATTTTACCTAGTGACTTTAAAATGTTACGAAAAACTGCAGGAATCCGTTTCCGCATCACACTGCATTACAAAAGCATTGTTTATCACAGGTGGCTATGTAAAAACAAAAGTAGTGCTTGGAAACTGGTGCCCGTCAAAAACTGTTGTGCTGTCAAGCTTTTAAATGGTGAATTATTTTTTGCAAAAAGTAAGTAGAACTTGATTAAAAATTGCTTATTTATATTCCAAAATTTTGTCCCGCGAGTAAGCTGAATCCAATACTTTTTTTAATTTTTAATTAGACCGTAATAGAAACTCTGGATAAAAACATGATATTTCTTAACCTTTGACTTGCTCGTTATAACAGTATGATAGATAAATATTAAGAAGCCTAGAATATATTTTTAATATAATTTTCTTTTTGTCCCGCGAGTAATCTTTAATAGCCTAGAAATATTTATTTTTTATTTTCAACGCTCATAAAAGTGTTTTCAAAAGAAAGTTGAGATTTTAATAAAACTGCTTTTAGTAGCATCAAATTATTTGTAGTGTTATCGGTATTTAGGTAATTTTTTATGTTTTTTTTTTATTTTTTAAAAATACTACTAGCTACGGAAGGTTACAGAGCGATTTAGTTGTATTGATTTTTGGATTGAAAAAAAGAAAGAAATGATAGGAAGTTATCCATTTTTAGGATGCCGAAAATACAAAATGAAAAGAGGAAAATGAAAGTGAAAGAGTATGTCAGAAAGCATAGAGAGAAAATAAATGCAAATGAGAACCTTAAGTCGATATACCGTAAACGACATGCTGAATGTTGCAAAAAATACCGAGAAAAAATGAAACAAAAAATGTTGTCCTCGACAGATTTGATAGAGTTGAATAGAAAACAGGAACGAGAAAAAAAAAGAAAATACCGTGCAAAAAAAGATGCTCAAAGGTTGGATAAAAAAGGGAATAGTGCCTATAAGACCCCTCAAACTATGGGGAAAGATTTGAAAAAAATCAAGAATGTCCTTCCAGAACATAAAGAGAAGAAAATAGAGGTCATTAGAAGGGTTTTGAAAACGATTGATAAGAATTTAACCATAAGTTTTGATATTGGTCAAAATAATCCAGAGTGTTTTGAGTCTGTCACAACAAATAATAAGTATAACCAGCTGAATATGGAAACAGTAAGGAAAGTTGAGATTTTTTTCTGTAGAGAAGATATAAGCAGGGTTTCGCCAAATGTTAAGGATAAAATCAAAATAAAATCTGAAAATGGCACAGAATACGCACAAAAAAGACATATGATGTATACAGTGTTAGAAGCTTTTAGTATTTTTAAAAAAGAGAATCCGGGAGAAACGATAAAAATTAGTAAATTTTATGAACTAAGACCTAAATTTGTCATGCTTTTGTCAGATATGCCTCATGACTTATGTGTCTGCAGGTATCATGCTAATGTCTTTTATTTAATTGATATATTGCACAAAACTGTAAAGTTCCCAAAAGCACACAGAGAGTTTCTTCAAGAAATCGTTTGCTACTTAAAAAGCGAAGATTGTATGATGGGGATTTGTCAGAATTGTAAAGACATTGACTTAAAATATTCAGTTCTGCCTCTGAAATATGATGAGTCTGTGGAATTAATTTTTAAACAGTGGGCAACTATCAATGGAAAAGTAGAAATAATAAGTATTGAAAAGTCCATCGAAACGATTATTTCCACCTTAGAAAATCAACTGCCTTTTTTCAAAAAACATGTATTTATCAAAAACAGCCAACAAAAGTATTTTGATTCGAAAAGAAGCACCGTTGGCGAAAAAGAAATCATATTGCAAATGGACTTTGCGGAAAACTTTTCAATTACAGCACAAGATGAAATTCAAAGTGCGCATTGGTCGCATAACCAAGTAACAATCTATACTGCCGTCGCTTGGGGTCCAAACAATATACTTTCGTTTGCTATCGTGTCTAACTATCTTTCACATGATAAATACGCTGTCAATGTTTTTTTAAAGAAAATCATAGAATTTCTGAAACTGAAAGTATTAAATTTTGAAAAATTATGCGTGTTTAGCGACGGATGCGCTGCGCAGTTCAAAAACCGTTATACGATGTCTTCGTTGTGCTTCTTACCAGCAGAAATGAATTTAAGAGCAATGGAATGAAATTTCTTCGCGTCATCACATGGAAAGGGTGCTGTGGATGGTATAAAGGCTACAGTAAAAAGAAAAGTATTTAATGCCAAACTAATCGAATTCTGACAATTATAACACATTTTATATTTTAGGTCTGGATGGAAATAAAAAGTCGAAAGTCTTTAATTACTAATGCGAAAGAATTTTACCAATGTACTCAAAAACTGGACAAGATAAACGTCATTTATGTAGAAACAGAAGAGATTGAAGCAGCAAAAAAAACTTTAGATGATAAGTGGAACTTGGTAAAAACATTTCCCAACATAACAAGCTGTCACAACTTTCGATTTTTGGATAATTATCATGTAGGAGTTAAAAATGTATGTAATTCAAAGGAATCAAACGTTGTTTTGTGTTTTCCTATGTAATTTCTTAGTTTCATTGTTTATTGTAATAGCTGAAATAAATATTTGTTTATTGAAATTGCATTGTCCCGCGAGTAATGTCCCGCGAGTAATCACTAAATTGGTTAATATATACAGAACTTAAAGAATTTTGGCATTTTAAGTATGGTCCCATAAATTTCAACTAAGAGTAGGTAAGTTATAGTAATATTACTTTTTTTAGATATCTATAAAATTTAGAGAACTTGCGCATATTGATTAAACATTTTGGATGTCCCGCGAGTAAGCATAGATTTTTCAAAAACTTTATTTATTAGGTTTTGCCTTTTTTCAAATGAGCAAGTACTAATACAGAGACATCATTGCCATAATAGAATAGCAATAAATCACATGAGACTTACTATGCCTATGGTAAAAATGAATATTTTTAAAATTGTTGTTTTTCTAATTGTCCCGCGAGTCATCATGGAATTGCCCAGGAGTTGATTGCTACACTTAAAGATCTAAGGTTTACATAATGAGGTAAAAAGGCTAGATAAGAAAAATAATGTTAAAAATATTAAATTGAAGAGGAAAAGGGAATAAAGGAAAGGAAAAGGAGAAAAATGGCTTATATGGACATATAATTACAAAACCATCGCAATGACAAAACAATCATCAAAACTAGAATTAAAAAAAAAAGTCAGGCGGGCACAATTAAAAAAAAATTAAAACTCAATTCACCAAAGTATTATAATTGCTGAGCGAGTAATTTGTTTTTCAAATGTCTCTTGAAAACTATAAACGCAAGTGAAAAATCAGTAATTTCAAATTTATTGACACATAAAGCAATAGTGTATGAAAAAAACGTTTAAATAACTCTTTATTATGTGTTGGTATTGTCAATATGTTCTTCCTACGGATATTTAAGCTGTGTACATCCGTTCGATAAACAACACGATCTAAAAGGTAAGGAGGAGATTTATATTTTAAAATTTTATAGTAAAAGCAAGTCGAATGTAAAATGCGTCTATCGTACATTTTTAGCCATTTTATGGTTTTAAGTTTATGTGATATATGTTGTCTTTGGCGAATTCCAAATATTAGTCTTAAGCAAGAATTTTGTAACTTTTGAATTCTTTTTACGTCTAAGGCATTTAAACAGGGTACATAAATACTATCACAAAAGTTTAATGGTGACAAGACAAGAGATTCGCAGAGCATTTTTTTTTGTTTCGCAACTAAGATAATTTCTATGGGAATATAACATTTTTAAGGTAGAATATCCAATTTTTAATTTCGATGTAACATGTTCGGTGAATCTTAATTTGTTATCCAAAACAAGCCCTAAATTTTTCGCAGAATTTTTAAATATGATAGATTTATTTTCAAGTGTAAGATGAAGATTTTGTAGTAAGTTATTTCTAACATTATCACTACAAAAAAGAATAGCAAAAGATTTCATAGGGTTTATTTTTAAAAGATATCTTTTGCTTTCATTCAGAATCTTCTCTAAATCTGAGTTTATGCGATTATTAGCAATATCGACGTCAGAGGGCTTAAAAGGAAAATAAATCTGAGTATCGTCAGCGTACATGTGATGGTTACAAAATCTTAGACATCTTTCAAATTGTGAAGTGTATATATTATATAACTGTGGGCCTAGTATACTCCCTTGGGGAACGCCAGTTGTAACGTTCAGAGGTTCGGAGGTATTTCCATTAACAACACCTTGCTGTATTCTATGTGTCAAAAAAGATAAGACAAAACTTGCTGCACTTCCCCTAAAACCCACGTACCGCAAAATGGAGATCAAAATTTCATGATTTACCATGTCAAACGCCTTGGTAAAATCAAGTAAAACCAAAACACAAGCTTTGCTTGTATCCATAGCCCTAAAAATATCGTCGGTGACAATTGAGAGTGCACTCGGACAACCGTTGCTCGCTCGAAATCCAGATTGTTTCCTGGGAAGTATTTTATTGGTTTCCAAAAAAATGGACATCTGAGATTCTATAATTTTTTCAAACACTTTGGAAAGCGTCGGAAGAATTGAAATCGAACGTAACTGGCTGAACTGTGTGGGATTGCTTACCTTGGGTAGAGATACAATATTCGCCTGTTTCCATTTCAACGGAAAATACGACTTTTCTATACAAATATTTAAAATATGCGTAGGAGGGAGCAAAATACTGTGACAAGCTAGCGAAATTAGAGTGATATTTAAGGCTTTAGTGATCACCACATCTTCTCTTACTGGAAAAAAATTAAATGTAGAGTTAGTAAGTCTATTATTACAATAGAATGTAATCAAATTCTGATCTGGTATATCGTTATTGGTAGCAATTCTAGAGAAATATGTATTTAAATCATTTACATTTGTTAAGGATTCTGGCAACCTATTTTTTTCTCTTTTAAAAAACTATACATTAGGTTACTTATAAAGTACTTACTTGTTGAAACATATTTGGCCTGAACCTATTAAACTTATTATCAGGCGTAAAAAATTATAAGTGTTAATAATAAAACCAACATACCTTACGGGATCTTAAGGTAATTTGAACAGTTCTATTTTAACAATATAAATAAAGGCACTTATAACCAGTAATTATAGGAAAATAAAACTGTATAAAAAATAAATGTTTGAAAAATTAAATAATAACATAAGCTCTCACACTATCGATTTCGCCGCTCGAGCAAGCACTTTTCTGATTTAAAATATCAACTGGACCCCTTACTATGTCTCAGATGGCTGGATATCCGTAGGAGGTGGAATTTCACATAAATTCGCTATGCATGCCTTAGATAGGCACTTTCGCATCTGGTGTAGGTTTATCTAGGGTATAGGGGTCAACTAGTAAAATTGTGGTACTAATTCAAGATGGCCAAACAAAATGGCGGCCAAATAAGATGTTTGTAATCTTGAAAAAAATAACCCTTTCAGGTTTATATAATTTATCTGACATTTTGCACAAACATCAAGGATTAGGTTGGAATCGACTGGTAAAATTTTGGTATGAATCCAAGATGGCGGAACAAAATGGCGACATAATACATTTTTTTAAAATTCATCCTGAAAAATCTACTCAGTGAATTGATTTTAAATTGTGTGTCATAACTAATTGTGGTATAGGTATCAACTAGTGAAACTGTGTTACTAATTCAAGATGGCGGAATAAAATGGCGGCCGAATAAAGTTTTGTAATCGTGAAAGGTTTTAAAGGTTTTACATATCTTCGCATTTAGCGTCCGCAAATGGCAAAAAATATGTTTTATCAATTTCGTTGGTCCGTCTGTCGGTCTGTCTGTCAGTTCGAGATATAGCTCAAAAACTACTTACCAGATTGACTTTTTCTAGCCAATAATTAAGGGTCACGTGGGGATTACCTGGTAATATTTTGGTGATAATCCAAAATGGCGGAACAATGTAAAAAAAATTATTATTAAAAAAACTAATTTTAGCTCAAATTTTGCACAAAAATCAAGTGTTACATAGGAATGAACTGGGAAGATTTTGATATGAATTCAAAATATCAAAACAAAGTAGCAGTCTAATAAAATCAGCGTGAAACTACTACTGATTAACTTAATTTCAATTTTTGTGCAGGAATTAAGTGTGATATAGAGATAAACTGGTAAATGATACGAATTAAGATGGCGAAACAAAATGGCTGCCAAATAAAATTTTTAATAAATCAACGCAAAAAAAAATCTTTTTCAAATGACTTTAAATTGTGCAGAAAAATTAAATGTGAAAACGGAATAAACTGGTACAAATGCAATATGTGGCAACAAAATGTGTCAATTGTAACAGAATAGACTATAACAACGGTATAGAGTATATATTTTTATATATTCTAAATATAATTCAAGCAATATTTTACTAAAACTGTTGGTTCTCATGTTCACACTTACACAGGCTTGATTATTTCACAATTATAAGTAAATTTGTGTAATATTAGTTTCGAGAATTTTAAACCCTAAATAAAGTATCATATATATCAAACGCTATATTTTAGAGTATAGACAGATTTATGGATAAGCTTTCTTAAAAGGTTTACAATTTATGCCTTCCTTTTCGCGGGTTTATGATCCCATATATTCCCTGTTTCATGGTAATCTGTCTTTGGTCTGTTTAATTTAACTTGTGCAAATATTAATTGAAACATTTTATTTGGTTCGATGCAATGATAATAAATGGTCAATTTACTATGTTGAAAATACAATAGAGTATTTTGTAATAGGAACATTACCGAGAAGCCATGTTTTTGGGGCATAATTTTCCCTTCAGAAAAGATAAACTGAAAGGGTGGTTCATGCCTTTTTTTTCGCCATGACTTTTCGGACCCATAATGTGGATAAGTTAGTATAGGCTTATATATTAAATTATATACATAATCTTAGGACTAAGAATTGAAGGGAATATCATTTTAATCTATTTATTCACTTTTTATTATCATGGGTGACACCTCGTGTTTCTAAGACGAAGTTCCGAACTTAAAGTTTAGAGTAGGTACTTAAGCTTCACCATTCACAGCTTTATTCGTTTCGTCCTGACTAATAAAATCAATCAAAAGGGGATTGGTCTAACAGGTGGATCTAGTAATAGCTGAGCTAACTTTGTATTTTACGGAAAGTCTAAAAGTCAGTCTGTGTCAGAGTTTTGATTCTTATAGTTGATTTTAAATTCTTCTTTTGTGGTGGTTTATGGGGCTTTACGTATACAGTGGATTATTAAAGTTAAGGGATTTTCAAAGATATTTTATTTTTTATTCTATATTTTATCTGGGGAGTAACTGGGTTTTCAAGAGTTAAATTTACGTTTTGTTTAAAGATTTTTGTTTTCTTTTCTTTTGTACTAAAGTTGGGATTTAAAGATAATTCCCTCACTTTCTAGATTTAAATACTTTTTTTTGTTATTAGGTTTAAGTATTATTTTTGTACAGCATTTCACTTACTTTATTTTTGTTAATAGATTTTTAAGTTGTTTTTAAAAACCAAATCTTTTATTTAAATAAACCACCTGATAGTTAAAATAAATATATATTCAAGAAGAAGATACCATCGTTGTTGCAGTTTGCTGTTGTTCGAGTTTATATGGCCGCAGAATTGGTGAGATAAAAATTATAATTCAATTTGCACTAACAATTATAATTCGTTACATTGTAAATTATAATTCACGAAGAAGCCTACAGAGCACCTTTGATTTTACTTATCATATATTAATTAATTTCAGTATTGTGACAGGGTTGCCCGCTAAGCTTCAAATGAATAAATAAAATAAATAAATAATTTTAAATATAATAAATAACCGCTCGATAACCCTGCTACAATTTAATGGTGGTAGTGGTGGGATAAAATGAAAGACTGGCAATTTCTTTTTCTTTGTTATATTCTTATCGTTGAGTAGTTTTTTATATTGTAAGTTGATCAGTTTTATAAAAGAACTCATGCATTTTATTATCTTGAGGTAGTTTAAGTTTCATTTTTGTTTTGAAAGAGCAGTAGGCTCATAAATAATATCGAATGATCTCTTGATTTGAAAGTTAAAAAAAAATTACAGAGTTAGATAGATAGGGAATTTCAGCACTAAAGTCAGAGGTACCATTGGAAGTCGATTGAGGCCAATATCAGGAAGTTTTCAAGAAGCAGCAGCTGTAACGGTAGTAACTAACAAGTTTATTTATTGTTGTGGTTATTTTTTTTGATGACTTGTAATTTTTTGGAATTTCGGATCATAAAGAAATTTTGTTGTTATAATTTATATTTTTGAGAATTAATAAATGTTTTGCCAAGGAATTTAGTTCAAGATTCAAATATGTATGGTAAACACAACAATAATAACTTTATTAGAACGTAGTTAGTTGATTAACTTGATTGACATGCACAGACTCCTTTCGTATTTGCAGTGCAATGAAACATGGTCGTATTTTATATGAACTGTTGCGAATTTGTGGCGTATTGTTTAAGAGATGTTATAATTTGTTGCTAGTTTTTTTGTGCGGTTTTTATAAGAAAAAATAGATATTTTTGAGTTAAGATGCACGTACAAATGAGTATTGAATTTTGTAGGTATATATTTTTTCGTGTGAGTTTAAATTACTTCGTAAAGTAAAGTACATTAAAAGGGAAATAGAATGTTAGTTTAGTAATCTCTTAAACGGTAGGCTTTCTACATAATACATATTTTTTTTTAGGAACTTAGTTTATTTTGTGGGTGTATTAATATATTTTTGTTTTGTATAAAATAGGATTTCTGCTGAAGTTGGAATGTAGCCGAACTAAAATGATTTTTTTTTATTTTGTTTCAGGAGAATATATTTTATTCCCGTTTAGGTGTGACGGTGAAACTAGAGACGTCATATTTTATTAGACAGAGGTAGAAAAGAAGATTCTTTCGGGTGCCTCGTTGTTTGATTTATGTATTGTTTAGGGACAAAGAGTTTGGTCTAAAGAAAGGGGATAAACACTTGTAAATATTTCAGTACCTAATGTTATTTAGTTTAGGCAATTTTGGTAAACAATTAGATACTGGGCAGATATTTTTCTCTTTTTAGATAAACAGCCGACATCTGGAAATAATTTGGTTTACGAGGACTATGCGGTGAAGGCTATTGGTTATTTTAGACAACGTATGGTAAATTTGGGTAATTGGATACTATTTATTTTAGGCAGGTAATTTTTATATTTGATAAAATACGTTGTTTTATTATGCTTATTTGACATGCGACTTCTCGATAATTTATGAAGGTATAAAGATATAGGTATTGTTTTCTTGCGGTAATTGTTCGTGACCATGACGAAAGAGTTCACAAACTGGGCAAATAAGTTGTTTAGGGTATAAAAAGTGTTTTAATAGTATGAACTAGAATGTTTGAGATAGAAGAGTTGCTATATTTAAGAGTTCATATTTCTGAATGAAAAACGTGTTCAGGGGATAAAGGGTTTTAACACGTGTGAACTGGAATGTGATTAAAGAAATACAGGAGATTAAAAGATGTATGTTATGCCGCTGTTTTAGGGAGAATGCAGGGAATAAATGCATATTATGGGCTATTTTGACTATGATATAAATAGCAACTATATATAAAAAAAGATTACCGGCAAATTTAGTGTTGAAAAACGTATAACACCATGGTTAACTAAAAATCGACGTCTATGATTCAACGTGACTAATATTTTTTTTAGAAGAATAGTAAAATAATGTTAAATTGGAAGTCAGGGGATAAACATGAAATTAGCCATTTCTCACCAAGGAGAGTGAGGGGATAAAGTTAAAAAAAAAAGTGATTTTCCGGTCCGGTATATATATATATATATATATATATATATATATATATATATATATATATATATATATATATTGATATATTGTATAAATGAATTTTATTTGGTAAATAAATACTATTATTATAAATGACGGTTAGTGTCATAGTAAGAGATTCTCACTAGGTATAGGGATTACCGTGTGGAAGAATCGGGGAAGCTTCCTAATGCTGTAGAATTGTGTGCCTGTAGAGAGACTTTTCCGATTAAGGTGATAGTTGAAGTGTAATTTGATTTTTTTTCATTTGATTGGTAATAAACATGAAATTTTGATAAAAGGGTTTATAAAGAACAAGAATGACGCGTGTTAGCGATAATGCTTGTAGCTGAATGATATGCGTTGAAAAAGAATATCGAACTACATTTGGTTAAATCGTAAACTAAGCATCAGTTGAACTGTAGGATAATGGCCAGTATCCGAATGTTAAACTGTTTGATTTTATTTTTTTTTATTGTCTTTTGGGCTGCGACCTTGGTATTTCTACATATACTAGTCAGTGTGGACATATTATAGTCGGTAAGCTACGAAATCAGTTTAATACTAACATTACAATTTTGATTTTAAGAACAGAGTGTAACTAGTTTAGGTCGTATACTGTGTGTTGTACTTATGTTGCATTTGTCTTTACACGATTTTTTTTCTGGGTATGTTACAACAAAGAAAGAAATACAAAGAGGTTTTCAACCACAGTCTGCTCTCTAGTCTGTAGTTGAAATTTAAACATTATCACGTATTAAAGGAAAATGTCAGGTTGCTTATAGAGGTCATAGGTCACGACAATATAAAAAATAGGTCTCCTGAAAGAATGTACTGGATAGGTACATAAGTACTAAATAAATGGTACGGTTAAACTAGAGAAATAACGCGTCGCTCTAGAGTAAAAGAATTGTAAAATCGAACGCAAGAAAAGTGCAAGCTGTTAGTTCCCCCCAGTATCTCCGTTAAGTAATTTTTCTATGTTAGTGTACAAAAGATCTGCGTATAGATGAGGAAGTTAGGTTCAAACTTTACAGGAAGATGTAATGAAACGGGAATAGATCGACATCAAAGCGATGGAAACATATGTATATATAATTACGCAATTTTATTTTGGTAATCAGGCGAGCGTATTTTTTTATTATTAGGTCATATTGAAAAAACTTAATCAGATATTATCAGGCCATATACCAATTTGCTTATTATTCTTTTCTTAAAAAAAAAAGCCAAGTTTCATACCTAGAAAAGATACATCTAGTAAAACTTATTCTTTATTATGGTTAAAAAAAAACTATTAACTTGAAAGTACGACTCTTCTTACAGCTAGTTAAAAGAAATTTTATCATGTAAAAAATTATCCGAATTAATGTATTATAACAGTTTTTTAAAATTTTTGTTTTTTTTTAATCTACCCAATAAATAATAAATTTTAATTTGAATAATTTAGATATCATGAAATCTATTAATAGCCTTTTGGACGCAGTCTTAAAATTTTCTGACCATAATTTTTTTTTCTCACAATTTGCATAGAAGGTTTGGGTATTTTGTTCGTTGGTTTTTTTTTTAAGTACTTTGGACTCAAAAAAAGAGTCGTTTGTAAATAAGAATCATTATTTTAAAAATAACATCTATTAGTTTTGGGTTCTAGTTTTTTTTTTATTTTTTTTTCTCTGTTTAAATCGATTGTCAAAGAAAATACGTATCGTAAACAAGTCTGGCCAAGATAATTTAAATATCATTATTAAAATTAGATTAATTAATCGGATACTATCATAAAGCTTACTTCAGTGTTTAATCAGGTGGTACAGTAGTATTTTGGCTAATGGAATAAGAAAATTAATGTTATTATTTTTTTTTTGATAGTTTTTTGTTGTTGAATAAATCTGTGTTACACGTGTAGGAAAGTTTTTTTTTGATGATTAAAGTAAGGGTAAAACAGTAAATGGAAGTTAATGACCAGGGCCGTTCCTAGCCCCTCGGCCGCCTTTGTGCAGAAATAAAACGGCCGCCCTTTTATAACAAAAAAAAAACAATATTTATTGAACAAAAAAATATATTTAAGTTCCTACGTATACATTAACAAGTAACATTGTATCATAACATAAGGTAATAATCTATTAAACGAAACAATAAACAACATAAAACAAAATACAAATGTTTAAACTATTAATTATTTAAATATCAAATAATATAAAAGCCAAACAAACAAAAATTGGTATCTTTTATATTGTATCTAAGTATAAAACTAAGCAAGTCCCAATAAAAAAACAACCTCTTCATTTCAAAAATATTTTTCTGGCTTTTGTACTTGCGAACTCGTCTATTATTTTATTATGGTCTAAATTTTCACAAATTTCATTTTCAATGGCAATTATACCTAAATTTGTAAGCCTTTCCTGTGACATAGAAGATCTTAAATAGTTTTTTATTATTTTTAATTTTGAGGATGACCGTTCACCAGATGCAACCGTTACTGGTATTGTTAAAAAAATTCTCAAGCTTATACATAAATTAGGAAAAGATGAGACCAAATTATTACTATAAATAAATTTTAGAATCTCAATAGGTTTGATTTGATCTGTTAGAGATTTAAATGTAACAATTTCTTCAAATAGTTCTGCGCCACTTATATCCCTCGATTCGTCTTCGGTTAATGCGATTTCAAGTTCAACGCATTTTTGTTTTAAATCATCCGATGTCACATCATGAAACCGTGTTAAAAAGTTAAAAATATTACTGCAATACGAAAGAGAATTAAACCTTTCTTCTACTGATATTCTAGCTCGGTCAATAACAGTATAATAAAAATTTATTTTAAATTTCTCTCGTTCGTTAGTTAATACATTGTCTGTACTTTCATAACTAAATTGGGATTTTTTCCGCCTTATACGAACTTCTGGAAAATCTGGTTCCACATCAATTTCATTTGCTAAATTGGATGAAATTTCTATGTAAGTGTTAAAACTTTGGTCCGATCGCATTTCGTTAATAAAGTTAAGTACATGTTTTAATGATGTGACACACTGAGTCAGATCAATATTAATTTTTTGCAATAATTTACTGACTACGTCAATTTTAACTAATAACTCGTACCATATGACTAAGCTACAGATAAAAGTAAATGATTTTATTTTTTCTAATAATGAATTGGCACTTAGTTTTGTTTTTGAGTCTCTTGTAACATCTTCTGAAAGCTCAACCAAAGCTTTACAAATATTTCCTAGTTGATTCCGAAGTGGTTTAAGCGCTTTAACTCTGCTTTCCCATCGGGTGTCACTTACCGATGTAAGATTTAAATTACTAACATTTTTTTTTAAAACATCCCAACGAAAAGGAGAAGAAGAAAAGAATACATACAGTTCCTGCACGATGTTAAAAAAATGTATTGTTTCGTGGGAGATTTTAGCGGAATCGTTTATTACTAGATTTAGTGTGTGAGCGGTGCAAGGAACAAATATAGCCCTGGAATTAACATTTTTTACCCTTTGTTGAAGTCCGATATGTTTTCCGGACATATTGGCCCCATTATCATAGCCCTGACCTCTTATATCCCTAATATCTAATTCAAACTTAGGCAAAATATCATTAACCAATAGGTTAAAAATCCCTTCCCCAGTTGTATAAAAAAAAAGGAAAAAAACCAAAAAAACACTCTTTTATGACAACATTTTCTTCGTTACAGTCTACATATCTGACTACAAATGTAATTTGCTCTGTATGACTTGCATCTGGAGTAGAATCTAAAATTATGGAAAAATATTTGGATTTTTTTAAGAGTGTCGTAAAATGATGGCAAATATTTTTTGCTAGCAAAGTAATTATTTCGTTTTGAAAATGAATTCCCAAATAGTAAGTTATTTTACTTTTTGATTCTTGGGTCTTTGTAATTTTTTTTAGATGATCGGATAACACTGGGTCAAATTTTGCCACCATTTCAACAGCTTTTAAAAAATTGCCATTATTTTGTTCGTATAAGACGGAACTTTTTCCACGAAATGCCAATGATTGTCCAGCTAAAAATTGAATAATTGCAATAACTCTTTTTAAGATAGAGCGCCAGCGTTCCCTTTCAAGTTCAAAATAATTTTGCCGTTCTTTGTCAATAGTTAATTTTTTATTTAATGACATTTTTAACTCAACCCATTTTTGATTAGCTTGCAAGTGATGTACAGAAGATTCATGCTTGGATAAAATATGTGAAAGATGTCGCCAATCAGAATACCCCATTTTGCTATTTAACTTAAACACTTCCTTACAAAATATTTTACAACAAAGACAAAAAATGCTATTTGCTCTACAAGAGTATACCAACCAAGCTCTTTTAATTTTTTCACCATTTGGCAAAATTCGAAAATATTGAGTTGAAGAAAATTTCGTTCCCGATTCATCAGAAGGAATTTTTTTTTCTATATGCTGAAAATCGTTTTGTACTATTTGCTCAATAACTTGATTTTGTAAAATATCCGGCCAGGTGAATGAGTCGCTGACATCAAAATCATCATTAGTTTCAGGGATAACTTCGTTTAAGTTAGGATTATCATCGGTTAAGAGCATCTTTTCTTCATTATCTATTTCTGTATTTGATTCAGGGTGTTTTTTTTCTTCAGGGTCGCTTACTTTATGTGCATCCTTTACATTTTCATCCTCAATTGTATCTGTACCCTGTGACGATGTTGATGGAACTAAATATTTTTGCAAATATCCACTTAATTTTTTTTTGTTTTCTTCCATTTCTAATTTTCTTTTTTTATATTGGGCTCCAGATAAACGTTTTGTTTTTCTATCGGACATCTGGAAATAAAATTGAAAGGTAATTAAAGTTAGAAAATTTAGTTTATGTAATAGTTCTGAATCTGCGAAGATATAATTTTATAGTATCCCCAATTAAGTTCGCACCAAATGGAATTTTTTATAAATAATAAGTAAAATTGTAATCTAGCATCAGATTTTGTTTTTAAAATGACCCAAAAAATAAATATAATTATTATATTTTTATTAGATAAGTAAATTAGTAAAACTACTTTATACATTTTTTAAAACTTGAAATATAGAAAATTAATCTAGACATAAAATTAACAATAAACCACTTTTTGATCTCAAGCTAAAAAAAATTTTTTTTCACATGTTTAATATTAAATCCAAAACGTAAGATGCGGATTTGGATGGTAATATTAAGTAAAGTAATATCTATCCGAAGAACTTACCTTTTTAAATTACGAAAATTTGTTTCTTTTGAAATTTCACTTTTGCAAAATGTAGAAAAAATAACTAAACAACAAACACTTTATATCACTGTTAAACTCTCGCTAGTTAATCGAATACTAAAAAGAAAAACAAAACATTTAAAAACTGCCCCATTCGACAGTATATAGAGCTATATAAAACTATATACTGTACACATACCAATTATGAAGTATAAACAAACATTTTTGCATTGAAAGGCGGCCGCCCTTATCTATCATTTTTATTGCTTTTCCAAGGAACGCTGCTATAAATAGTTCTATTGTAATTTCGGCAACTCATGCACAGCAAAAAAAGAAATGACCGGTAATAAATTTCTTATGAATGTTTTATCTTAAAAGCCTAACAAAATGTAATTTAATTTTTCTTTATTTTGAAAACAAAAATATAGGTATATTTTTGTAGTCAAATGGCTAATTTTGTGTTTTTGGCGGGCGGCCTGCGGCCGCCCCAATAATTTGGCCGCCTTTGTGCCGGCACACCGTGCACACC
This sequence comes from Kuschelorhynchus macadamiae, assembly GCA_030620095.1. Classification (NCBI taxonomy): domain Eukaryota; kingdom Metazoa; phylum Arthropoda; class Insecta; order Coleoptera; family Curculionidae; genus Kuschelorhynchus; species Kuschelorhynchus macadamiae. The sequence continues at coordinate 1,107,889 of JAUTXW010000227.1, forward strand.
CCTAAAAACGGCCCTGTTAATGACGTTCGTATTTTATGGGGTTGATTCCTATTTAAATTCATAAAAATATCTCATTTGTGTTAACTGTTTTTAGGGATTCTGACAGAAGCTGGTTATACCTATATTAACGATCTCTTATCTGAAGCTATACTTTGTTGTTGGGAGTACACAGATTTAATTTAAAAATAATTTTAAAGGATAATTATTGCATAATTATGAATGTGTTCAATATGTTATTGACAAACAGAGATCAAGATAAAAGAATACCCTGTGCAAAACTGTCAGAATTTTTATTTATTTTTTAATAATATAACTAAATCAATATAACTTAATTTTTTAGGATTACTATAAACAAACAATAAACAACAATAAGTTTTTATTATACGTACCACGCCAGTAGATATGAAACCAAATAAGCTTGGATTTTATTTAGGGAAAGCAGGGTTTTAGTACCTGCCGTTTTTAAAAGATGATAGTTTAGCCGAAAACACTTGTTACTTTGTTACAGATGTTAATTATTATATGACAGGGACATAAATAGTTTTAACGGAAAGAGCGTAGGAATAAAAAAGGGTTTTAGAAAGAAATATTTTAGAGATGTAATTATGAATTACCTAATTATAAGTTTTAAGAGTATAGATATTTATAGTTTTATTTTGAGTTCGGTATTTACATCAGTTAAAATGTTAGAACTAAACGAACGGATTTGGTAAATTAGGTTGAAGGATTTATGAACCAGAAAAAAAAATTAAAATTAATTCGGAGTTGGTAAAAACGGAGATACGTGTTCAATAAGAAAATTAAGAAAGAAATTTGTTAAAATATTAAGAAAAAACTTTGAAGTGAAATTAATTTGAAAGAAAGTTCACGATATTTAGAAAAGATAATATGCTTGCGGGAAAAAGAAGTCGATAAAGTTAACATAAATCAAAGTCAAATTAAGCGCTATGTTTCGAAATATTTTATTTTATTTTCTTTTAGGGGTTGAATATGTACTTTCTTTTGTTTTGTTTTGAACATTAGTAATGTTTTGATATTTTAGATTGCTTTATTGCGATTGCCAGGCATGTTGAGGTTTTAGTCACTAGCTTTTCGTTTTCCTGTGCCATTGAGGACAGATGTGCTAGCCAATTAGTGATTGAAGAGGCTATCGAGGCTATCAGTAGATTCGTGTCATGCCAGGGTCCAAGCCAAAGGTCCAAGCAAGATTTAAGCCTTGTAGAAAATTGTTCGAAACTGGTTTCGAGTTCCACCAGTCCCACTTACCAGCCAATGCTGTATTTTTTTCTCAGTTCAAGGCCGCCCAATAGTTTTTTTCCAAAGAGTTTTTTTTAAATACATTAGTATTCCATAATATTGCATAACATGTATGCACCAATCCTAAGTACGTCAGAAGTATAAACTTGCCTATGTTTATACAGGAGTTTTCATGTCACGTCACATTTTCCCGTTTCCAATTGTCATGTCTATACTATAATTTCAGTTATTATTTAAACATCAAAAATATATGGGCAGGCATTTCTTTTTAAACCAAGATTGTTAGTAATGCTAACTAACAGATGCAGTTCGAAGGATTTTCATACCAAAAGGAAGTACGATTGTCAAGGATAGATATTTCTGAAAATATGATTCGTTCAGAGGGAAGAGCGAAAATTCAATCCTTGGAGTCAGCATATTGCTATGTGCTATTAGCAATTATGGGCAGAAATGGTTCCAGACATTGTTCCACCTAGAAGCGTGCTATAGTTCACCCACGTCATAGTTGAAGGTCAGATTTGGCAATAATCTGACGTAACCGAAGTCCATGGAGAAGAGCGCAGATAAAAGTCCGGTGATACCACTTGATAGTCCGGGGCACATGAGATACCAGGTCACAGAGTTCGCAGATGAAGAGATGTCCAGAAGAACGTGTGTAAGTAAGTTCAAGTATTAAAAAAAAGGACATTTCAGTGTAAATGTTGTTATCGTTTTCAGCAATAATTGTCGGGTTTTACCTTTCTATTGTCATTTTTACCTAGTAAATATTCTATTGTTATTGTCTCGAGTAAAACGAAATGTTTCAACCTAAGGGGGGAGGAAATTGTAACAGAATAGACTATAACAACGGTATAGAGTATATATTTTTATATATTCTAAATATAATTCAAGCAATATTTTACTAAAACTGTTGGTTCTCATGTTCACGCTTAAACAGGCTTGATTATTTCACAAGAATTATAAGTAAATTTGTGTAATATTAGTTTCGAGAATTTTAAACCCTAAATAAAGTATCATATATAGCAAATGCTATATTTTAGAGTATAGACAGATTTATGGATAAGCTTTCTTAAAAGGTTTACAATTTATGCCTTCCTTTTCGAGGGTTTATGATCCCATATGTTCCCTGTTTCATGGTAATCTTTCTTTGGTCTGTTTAATTTGACTTGTTGCAAATATTAATTGAAACATTTTATTTGGTTCGATGTAATGATAATAAATGGTCAATTTACTATATTGAAAATACAATAGAGTATTTTGTAATAGGAACATTACCGAAAAGCCATGTTTTTGGGGCATAATTTTCCCTTCAAAAAAATAAACTGAAAGGGTTTTTCGTGCATTTTTTTCGCCATGACTTTTCGGACCCATAATGTGGATAAGTTAGTATAGGTTTATATATTAAATTATATACATAATCTTAGGACTAAGAATTGAAGGGAATATCATTTTAATCTGTTTATTCACTTTTTATTATCATGGGTGACACCTCGTGTTTCTAAGACGAAGTTCCAAACTTAAAGTTTAGAGTAGGGACTTAAGCTTCACCATTCACAGCTTTATTAATTTCGTCCTGACTAATAAAATCAGGGTCAGGTCAATCTAAGGGGTGGATCTAGTAATAGCTGAGCTAACTTTGTATTTTACGGAAAGTCTAAAAGTCAGTCTGTGTCAGAGCTTTGATTCTTTTAGTTGATTTTAAATTCTTCTTTTATGGTGGTTTATGGGGCTTTACGTATACAGTGTGTTATTAAAGTTAAGGGATTTTCAAAGATATTTTATTTTATATTCTATATTTTATCTGGGGAGTAACTGGGTTTTCAAGAGTTAAATTTACGTTTTATTTCAAGATTTTTGTTTTCTTTTCTTTTGCACTAAAGTTGGGATTTAAAGATAATTCCCTCATTTTCAAGATTTAAATACTTTTTTTTGTTATTAGGTTTAAGTATTATTTTTGTACAGCATTTCACTTACTTTATTTTTGTTAATAGATTTTAAGTTGTTTTTAAAAACCAAATCTTTTATTTAAATAAACCACCTGATAGTTAAAATAAATATATATTCAAGGAGATACCTTGCAGTTTGCTGTTGTTCGAGTTTATATGGCCGCAGAATTGGTGAGATAAAATTTATAATTCAATTTGCGCTAACAATCATAATTCGTTATATTGTAAATTATAATTCACGAGGAAGCCTACAGAGTACCTTTGATTTTACTTATCATATATTAGTTAATATCAGTATTGTGACAGGGTTGCCCGCTAAGCTTCAAATAAATAAATAAAATAAATAAATAATTTTAAATATAATAAATAACCGCTCGATAACCCTGCTACACAATGTAAAAACTACATATTGAATTTATTTTAAATTATGCCCACAAGTCAAGTGTGGCATATGTAGAAAGAATATTAGTAGGAATCCGTTATGATGGAACAAAATGGCGCTCATAAAAATGTTTGAGAAGACAATAAATGTAACACATATATACTGAAATAAATTGAGTCACACTATGCTATTCGTAATAGATGGAAAAAATCATAAGGAGGGAAAATGAAATTTACCGATTTTTTATTCAGTATTCACGAGGAAATTCCAGATCAGCCAATTTACCGAAATTTTAATAAAATACGTCTAGTAATTTCCCTTCCACCTTTTATAAAATATAGGAATAAATGAATTAACTAAATTATCAATCAATTTTATACGATCCTTCCCAAAACAATGCCTCCTGAAGTGCCATCTGCCTCCATCATAATGACACAGTAGGTATATTGTTACAAAGGACAAGGACACCTTCCACTCGATTGACAATTACAATAAAATAATTCTCGAGCCACGTGGCTTTCGGACTGAGCATTTGGCAGTCCTTTTTCCCCTCGTTCGAGAACATTAGGACCCGTTCAGTTCATTAAATTGCGAGTGCAAGGAGAGGTTTTTCACTTGCCCGATCATGTCATTTATTATAGGACAAGTGGGTCTTTAATGGATTATTAATATCAGTTAGGTTACATTATTTGTGTATTCGCTACATTTTTTAGATAAACAGATTTTATTTAACGTGTCTGAGTGCTTATTTTTTTCTTTATTAACAAACTGCTAACCCCATTAAATCTTCTACAAAAAACATTAATAATGATGGAGAAAAAAATTCACAATTACGATATAATTAACAAATAAATGAATTGCTTTGTTAACTGTCACTTATTTTGTTTTTACGTGAGCATGGGGAAAGTAAGCACTTTCCGCACGCATGTTAAATTTACCTCCGCACTAGTGCTTGAAAAAGACAATTTTTTTTCAGCTGTATCAAAAGTATTTGATATTGTTTTTTTTTTAATTATTTAAAAACTTGCATAACAGAACGAAGCAATATCTCATATAGATTTGTAATTCTTCAATGTTTTAAAACATTCAAAAAGACATCCCAATATTTATATTATAATTTTGACTTACATCGAATTATAATTTCATATCATTCCATTCAGCTTAATGCTAAGTAGGGGAGAGTGGGGGAATATCGACTACTTAAGCGCAACTAAGTTTTTTAAATAAAAGTATTAGTACAAATGTATCTAAAACCGTAAAATGGCTTCGTTACTACATTTGCTAAAATTGTTCTATTGGTTTTGCAAATAAAAAAATGTTTTTTTGAGCAAAAGTCACAAATATATACTGAAGCTTTTTCTGCACTAGTACAGTCAGCATGAGCCCAGGTTGCACAAGAACGGCACCGCCACCAAACCTCATTGTATCCAAATTGTTCACAAATAGGGCAGATTTCATCAATTTCTCTTTCCTGTTCAACCTGAGTTTCCACTTTACCCATAATTTTTTTTGTGACCTTCTTAATCTTTTCATTTCCCTTTTCTCTGTCTGCAATTTTTCTTGTAATCTTTTTTAATTTTTCATTTTCTTCCTTTTTTTGTTTTTTCAATGTCTTATTTTCGAGCTCTTCTTTTAATGGGGTAGATGTTAATATTTGAGAATGTTGCCTTTTTCGCTGTGAAGTTCTTGGTTGAAACATTGGAAGTGGACATAGGTCTTGGAAAGAAGTATTTTCTGTTTTTTCTTTAATTTTTAAGGTTTTATCACCATCATCACTTAGGCTATCTTCCACAACTTCTTCCAAACTGAATTCAGAATCAGACGAATTTGATGACAATCTGGTATTACGTAAGCTCTTGAGTCTTCCTGGAACAGTTCCACTCAATCCACTTGGCCCTGGTTCTGGAGAAGGAGTCTTTGGTCTGGGTTCAACAAGTTCTAAGATATTCTGAGATGTATTTCCCTGCAATGGTAAATCTGCTGGAGTCGTTGTATTTGGCAGATCTGTATTATCTTTATGAATAAGTACAAAGTCTTCTTCACAGAACACATCACGATTGATGGGAAATATTCCTGTGGTCTTAAATCCGTTAATTGCCTTCTCTATTGTGGTCGTCCTATTGTAAGCATTCCCAAAAAGTTCGGCAATATCAGTCTCTTTGATTTTTTCATAATTTCTACTTTTTATGTACTTATCACATTCTTGGTGGTAAGCAGTTTTCAAGGACTTAAAGAAAGTAACGTCCAGAGGCTGTGTCCTGTGAGATGTGTGGGGAGGAAGTGATAGTAAATGAATGCCAGAATTTCTACAAAAAGTGTAGGAAGCCAAAGAAGAATGAGTTGAATGGTTATCCAGTACTAGAAGAATAGGTTGCTCTGGAGAAGCATTAGCAAATTTCGCAAAATGTTGCAACCATTCGGTAAACAATTCTTCGGTAATCCATCCAGATTTTGAACATTTATATATCGCGCCTGCCGGTCCATTTTTTTCCAAACCATCTTTCATTCTCATTCTCTTAAAAATAAACATGGGCGGGATATATTGCCCAGACGCACTAAAACAGCATACAATTGTAGTGTTTTGACCCCTTTCTCCGCTTGTTATCACGCCGACTTGTTTCTCTTCCTTTCTTGCCAATATACGACTCGGATTGTGGACATTGGAAATACCCGTTTCGTCAACGTTATAAATGCGATGAACTTCAAAATGGTATTTTTCAAAAAGCATTTCAAGATTATTAAAAAAAAAATCCATTTCGCCTTTGTTAAATGCGGTAACTCTGCTTAGGCTAGTAGCTTCCGGTTTACGAAAACTAAGCTGCGGATAACGTCGCATAAATGAGTAGATCCAATCCTTGCCACACATCCCGCTCTCCTTATTAAAAGGATGTGTAATTTTATTTGTCTCTGCATATTTAAAAACCAATGTTCTTATGCTTTGAGCTGTCAATCCATAAAATAATTTGGACAATTTTAAAATGGTTTTGCATATTTAAAAACCAATGTTCTTATGCTTTGAGCTGTCAATCCATAAAATAATTTGGACAATTTTAAAATGGTTTCAACAATTTCTTTTTCCTGATTTTCGGAAAAGACAGGTTTTCTTCCCAACGTAAGTTTTTTTGGTTGAAATCTACCTTTTAGTCTATCTTGAAGAGTACCATATGGGATATTAAACATTTGTGCGGCGCCCCTAATGGATAATGTCTTTTCTCCCACGGCCTTTATTGCTCTTTTCATAGACTCCTCCGTCCACGAAGAACGTCCAGTTTTTCGAACATATGTTCGCGGCATCTGAAATGAAATGCTGACATGTACCTTATGCTTGCATTTATTGCGCACTTTCTTTAGAATAGATAATGATTAGACCACAAATATTAAGTAGGGTAATATCGATCACTGCAGGGTAATATCGACCAGCATGATCGATTTTACCCGAACCGGTAAACTTAACCCTAAATTTGTTTTTACTAAAAATATGTATTAAAAGTGCACCAAATTGGACCTAAATTACGGAAGAATATCCGCAGTATCCTATTAAGATAAAATGCAGAACATTTAGAATGTATAAGGATTTCCCTACCTTAATAATAGCAGCACAGTTTTAATAAAAACAGATTAAACACGAGTACAACTATCAACATGGATACACGGAAACGTTATGGCTTCAAATTAATCGCATAAATCAGGCACATACGAAGCCATCTATTGGTCAGTTGATGTATTAAGCCCATATGGCGCCAAGTTTAGAAGATTTGAAAGTGGTCGATTTTTCCCGACGGTCGATATTCCCCCACTCTCCCCTAACCTTAGTTAAATTGTTTTAACAATTATGTTAATAGACAAGTCTCGGTTGCCATGACACCAAAAAGCAATAACAACAATTTATGCGTCTGTATGTGATTTTGTTTGCGTAGTTATATGTAATTTTGTGCTTTTAAAAGACGGTTTCGCCACTCAAAATGCAATACACAGACGGAGATGTAATTCCTGAAAGTATTTTGGAAGAAGCTGCAGCAGTCAGCTTACAGGTATTGCCCGAAAAATCCTGCCATAGATCTGAAAAAGAATACAAAGTTTTACACAATGATCCGAGAAGAAACAGTTAAATTCTCTTAAGAAAGAGGTATTTCTAGCCCATTTTAGCGAAAAATCTGAAACCTGCAAATTCTCTACGCTATGGTAAGTTTTTTTAATGCTCAAATTGATCACCAAAACAAACAAAGACGTGGATATAGGTAAATATTCAAAATTAACAGAAGACACCGTCCAAGAAAATTTTTTTCAAGAGCGGAAATTGCAAAATTTTTTCCGAGGCACCTGATAACGTCTATTTGTTGATTAGAGTTGCAACCATTATTGGATTGGGAGGTGCTTGACGTCGAGAAGATCTTACTAAATTAACTATTGATAACATTGAAGACAAAGAGACCCTACTACTCATCAAAATTCGTGATACAAAAACTCATATTTCCAGAACATTTGTAATTGATGGAGATACAGTTCACCTTTAGTTTTATAGGAAATATGTAGCTCTACGTCCTTCGAACACACCTTATCGTCATTTTTTTGTAAACTGCAAACAGGAAAAATGCACAATACAATTTGTGGGGATTGATACATTTGGGAGGATGCCGTTCAATATTACCGGATACGTGGGATTACCAGATCCAGAAATGTCGGGGTCAGTTTTCACCGCCACAATGTTAGCTGATTCGGGAGAAAATATAACTAATATCAAGAGGCATGGCGGATGGAAATACACAACCATGACGAAAAGCTTTTGTTGAACACTCTAAGATTAATTATAAGATTAACCGTAATATAATTAATCAAAAAATATTATAGCCAGAAAAAAGAAAATTCAATTTGAAATCTGATCAAATTTCTCTTGCCTGGAAGTACAACTGGAGTTGGTAGTACTGTTACAATACTCTCTAGTGAATTTAGACAACAATCTCCTGAATCAGGTCATGCAAGAGTATTGGACTAAGGGATTCAAGGACGGGACTTTTTCTAAAAATGTACCTCGAATTCCTCGTCCGTTTCGTTCGCAGTAGTGCTTTTTGTTTTCTTTGTTGCGAAAAGTACAAGACCCCAATTTCCAGCTGAAAGATCTACTACAGATTTACTAATTTCATTCATATAACCATTTAATGACTCGTCCTCCAGTATCTCTTCCCCAAAATCTTCGTCGCTGTTATCATCATAGACTAGTTTAACGTCACTCTTGGTGGAAGTTTCCAGTTGAATGTTGTTAAGGTCATCAGGATTGCATCCATGTGTGGAAGTCGAAGGTTGAGTGCGATTACCCAAGACTACTTTTTATATAAATTTCTTTCTTCCCAGCGTTTGAATGCCAGTGGGTCATATTGCTCTTTGGAAATAATTTTATCATTGAACGAAAATATACCCTTCCTTTCGAATTGGAATTTTTTGCCCCTCATTATGATGCTGCCACTGTACAAGCAATAAGTTTCATTTCGATTTCAACGATTTAAAAACTCTCAAGTCTAGAGGTTGAAGTAAATGACTTGAATGTGGAGAGAGTTTGAGAATAGTGACGTTGTTTTCGATTGCCGATGCAATTAGACGACGATCAATATGTGACCCGTGGTCATCATAAATCAGCAACACAGAACGTTTCGGTCCAACAGCTTGTAGAAATAGGTTCTGAAAATAATTCAAGAAAACGTCAGATTCCATCCATCTGTTTGCAGTTACCGCGGCTGCCATCAACACTGAAATGTTTTCCCTTCCTGGATGACACTGCCCTTGAACAGGGCATTTCAGTTTGTCCAACGATCTTAGTTTAGACGGATCAAGGCAAAAGTTTGTCTTGTTCCAAACATGTTTTGGTTTGTCATGGAGTTATAGAAGATCCGATTGTTCTTTCAATAAAGTAATATACTCGTTTAATGTGAATGGGTCTAAGTATTTTTTTCTGGCGAACTCGAGTGACTATCGCTTTTTGGTGGAGTCCTCCCAGGTTGACTCCTAATAAACGGTGTTTTTAGGCCCATTTGTTTGACAAATTCGCCAACAATTATAAAAATCTTCCTTCTAGTTAGCCCCCATCCCCATTACTCCATAGTTTTAACCCATTGAGCTAATTTTTCCTACGCCTCTTTAGGAATAAACCTGCTTCTTCCCATGGTTTCACTCACTCTTCCTCTAATATCTCTCCGACGTGCCCTTACTCGTCCAGTTGAAGGTAACTCCCAATCCCTTTTGCCTTCAGCTGAGAAGAGTGTTAGATTTTCTTCACTTTTTCTATCTCCACATGATTTAGGGACTTTAGATTCCAAAAAACAAGATTTCTCAATTCCGTCGATCTGTCGGTCGATTGGTCTGTCTGTCTGTCGCAGCATAGTTAAAAGAACTACTTACCCGATTGACTTCAAATTCTGGTCAAATATTAAGGGTTATATGGGGATGAACTGGTAACATTTTGGTAAAAATCCAAAATGTTGGAACAAAATGGCGGCCTATTGAAAAATAATGACTAAAAAACTGCTAATTCAGTTTACTTCAGATTTTGCACAAAACGCAATTATTATGTGGAAAAAACTGGTTAAATTTTGGTACGAATCCAAGATGGCAAAGAAAATGACGGCACAAAAAGGTATTTAAAAAACAGTCTAAAAAACTGTTTACTACATTTATTTTTAAATTCTGTTCAAGACTTAAGTGTGATCCAGAAATGAACTGGTAAAAATATGGTGCAAATTTAAGATGACGTAACGAAATGGCAGTCAAATAAAATGTTTATAATCGCGCAAAAATCACCCTCCTAGGGTTTTACACATCTTCGAGTTTTAGGGTTCCTAGATACCAAAAACCATGTTTTCTCAATTCCATCGGTTTGTCTGTTGAACTGTCCGTCTGGCACAGCCAAAAAGAAACTATTTACCCGATTGATTTTATTATAAACAATTATTTTGCCGATCAGCGAACAAAGTGTTATAAAACAATAATTCTTTATAGAAAATTAAAACAGGTTCAGTCAGTATCCAGTGGTGATTGGAAATGAATATGGTTCCCTGGGGAGTAAGCTCGCATGCCCCTCCGTAGGTCACACAGACTCATTATTTGCAAGACTGCGGGCGCCATTGACAAGACAGGACTAGCCACATAGCCTTCAAGGTCATGGAATGGATCGGTTCATTTAAATAGAAAACATATCAAAACATTACGGTAACTTAATTTATAACTATTATTTATATTTATATCTACGCCGATAATGAATGCGGACTTTTTTTTGACTATTCAATCCACGAATTTGATTCGTATGAATATGAATGATGACGCATGGGTAAAGATCCAACGGAACAGCTGTAGTAATATCGCTTCGCAAACTTGGCAACACTGAATTGGTATTTGTTGACAAACAAATAACAGTGGAAAAAGAGGGTCTTGGCTGGATTGTTCTTTCTCGCCAGGGTTGCCAGATTGGGCTATAGAGAAATCTAATAACTATTGCGCACTCAGTACGTATATTTGTATCTCTTTCCATGACATCCTACTAAAAGACTTTAAAAATACACTGGTCAAGCAGCAGATTTGATATTATAAAACAGGTGAAATCGGAAATCTGTCAACTTGGGAATTTCGGTTTTTTGAATCGTTCTGAAATCTCTCTCTAGGCTAAAAAATGAAAAGTCAAATCTAATTTTAGTTAAATGTGTATGCAATATTCTAGACATCTTTGTGCTTCAAAAGGCATAGAGCAGTTGCCGACAAGCCTAGATTTTTTATTTAGGGAGATCTATAATTAATTCTCGCATAGTCCTTTAAGACGATTAAATTATAAAAACATGTATAATTTAATAAATGATGGCAAAAAAACCTTTAAATCTGGTCCAGCTGACAACTGCTAGATGGCTTTCTATACAACTGTGTGGACAGAATATTAACACAGTGATTTGAATTAAAAACTCATTTTGAAATAGCAGCAAATACTTTACGGTATGTATAAAGATGAAAACAACTATCTTTACTTATTTTCCATTTTAAAATATCTAAATCAAAGCAATTTGCTTTTTTGAAGCGAAAACGTTGATGTGGAGATAATATATGACAACTTAAAGTCTCTCCTATAATCTTTCTGTAAAAGAATAGGTACTTAGACAGGCTTTTATTAATAAATTAAATAATGGAAATTTGAATGCTTCTACATTAATTTTAATTTTAGAAAACGAATTAGCCTATGAACCATTAAATAATTCGACTTTGGGTTTTTTTTCTAAACGAAATATAAGACATAAACTTAAGGGTTTATAAAAAAAACAGTTTAATGCAAAGATGTTTTCACTTCATAAAACAGTTATGTTATGTAATGTTTTCCTCAAGAATATGCCTTAACCAAGTCTAGCCTCAATTTACAGTTTTCCCTTTTAATAACTTTGCTTTTGATGAAAATATTTTATTTGATCTAGGGCTGGACAAATTTGCTAAATGTCAGGGGGACTGATTTTGATATCAATGACACCTTTAAATTTTCGGCAACAGTTCTTAATTATGAAAATGCTATAAAGGAAAAGCCATTTTATTTTTTGGCACAAACTGTATTAGGGCTTTTAAGGATTCCGGTAAGTAATGCTGTAAAGGAAAGGGTTTTTTCTATTTTGAATTAAGTTATTAGAGACAGATAATGAGAGAGAATTTGACGAGGAAGTTCAAACATAAATAAATTGTGAAAGTTAAATTTGTTTATGTATAGCTCCTTGTTCTGCATTTTTATAGCCTTCTTCAACTTCATTTCTGTATTAAATAGACTGCCATTTTGTACCATACATTAAGTCAATTGAATGAGAAGTTGAGTCAAAGAGGTAAGTAGTTCTTTGGCTATGCCTCGAACCGACAGGCAGACGGACGGAATTGAGAAAACGTGTTTTCCGGCATCTAAGGACCCCGAAACGTAAAGATCTGAAAAAATCGCGCAGGGTGATTTTTTCACGATTACGATACTACCCTTTGCATTGACACACACCGCCATTTTGGTACGTGACTTTGAATTCGTATCACTCTATCCCTATATCACATTTCATTTTTCTGCAAAATTGAATAACATTTTTTTTTAATTTTGGTCTTCATTTTATTCTTATTATTATTTATTAAGTATTTAAGATTTGCCATAGAACGTGAAATTAACAAATAAATAATACTACTAAGTTACACATATTCTGACATACACTGGAACATTTATTTTACATTTTACAATTACTGGAACGTTCACTGTGTTAAAATCAGACAAATACAACAACTGTGAGTGATTATAATAAGGATATATATATTTTATTTAGATCGTTAATATCTTTTTTGTCGTTTATGGCATCCGTGTTTTTACAAATTTCAGCCATCTCAAAAAATTTTAAATACTTTTATTTGTTATGTAGAAATTGTGCTAAAAAATCTTTTAGGATTGAAGAAGACCAAAACTATGGTCGAAACGTTACCAAGGCATCAAATATATGTTTTAAAAGATAACTTCTAATTTGCTGTTTAACATAATAACCATAAACCAATAAAATTAAGAAAAATATATTATTCAAAAGGGGTCAAAGAATACAAAAACCAAAAAAAAAAAATATATATATATACAGGGTTATTCACGCAACCCGTTCATTAAAAGTTTTTGATGATGCCATTTAGATAAAAAATTCAAATTTTGGGATTAAGGTAAGGGGTGCCTCTTTTTTGAAATATTTTCAACTTCCTGTCTCTTCCGGTTTAACCGGAAGTTGGTATCAACTTGCTTATTTTAAAAGAAACACCCTGTATTTTATGATATTTTTAGATTCTACGGATAATTTTAATGCTATTTTATGTAGCATGTCCTATACCTAGGTTCAAGCGTTCTTAAAATACTTGACCTTGAACCAAAAATGAGCCCCCGGGGGGTACTTAAAATCTCATATTTTTGAAAGTTTTGAAGATATAATCTTCATATTTTGCAGACGATCGATAAATAATCTTAGGTTTCTATTTTTTTTATTGAATTTGTCTATTTTTATACAGGGTGTCTATAAACACCCTATAACTTTATGCACTATCAAATGTAGAATTTAATTTTCTATCGAACTGTATTAAGGTTCCCTATACCAATTCGTAACCATTTTCGAAATAATCAGGTTTTTATTAAACCATCATATGTATTTGCTAAATGCTTACACCTTCGCGTAGTAAGCCATGGAAAAACAATTGTTGTGCTTTTCTATTCAACATGACAGCTGATTTGAACCTTTTAAATTAAAACAAAATAACACTCAAAAGCTGATATTCTCAATTTATTTTATAATCGCGGAGAATGTTACAAAATATTGGAGAGAATGTGCCACGTTTTTAATGAAAACATCCTCATTTATCGCCAATGAACAAGAGAAAATTGAAGAGGATTGAAACCGAAATTTTTTCGCTTCGGAAAAGTTAAAGTTATAAAAAATGTAATAAATTGTTTACATTATTTTTAACCATATCTACTAAGTTCGAGATTGTTCTAAACTTGTTTTATTGAACTTAAAAATTATAGCAATCTAACAATCAACAATAAATAAATAAAATAATGAAATTAAATTATAACAAATGTTCTATATGCTGTCCGTTCATTTGAAGACACATTTCAATTCGTCTTTGTACAGTTGCTGTGGCCCGTTGAATGTGTCCGTTTTCTAATTCGGCAAAAGCTGTTCGTATCCTGTCCAGTAAGTCTTGTTGGTTATTAACTGGGGAAGCACAGACTTTACCTTTGATAAATGCCCATAAATAAAAGTCTAGGTGTGTTAAATCAGGCGATCGCGGGGGCCATCTCCAAGGGCCATTGGGACCAATCCAGCGATCTTCAAAAATTCGAGATAATTAGAGATAAACTGCAGCAGAATTATGTGCTGGTGCCCCATATAATTGATACCAATAATTTTGCAGCTCATCAATAGGAATTTCTTCTATAAATTCAGAAACCGTCACTCGTATAATTTCCAAATACTTCTCACTGTTTAAATTGTCTTCATAAATACAGTACCGCACCTGATCATTTAATACTATACCGAAAACATTGAAGCTAAACCTCTCTTGAGAACGCGTTTCGCGTAAAGCGTGCGGATTTTCTGCTGCCCAGAAATGTTCGTTTCTTCTATTTGTTATAGCTTCTCTAGAAAATTTCGCTTCATGCATCGGTCCAAAATATTTTTGAAAGGAATTAAGGGTCCTCTTGAATTTTCAAAAATGTAACTTTAACCTTACCAAAACGCAAAAAGTTCGTTTCAATCCTCTTGAATTTTGACTTGTTCATTGGCGGCAAATCAGGGTGGCGTTCATTAAACACACGACACGTTCTCTCCAAAATTTTATAACATTCTCCATGAATATAAAATAGATTGAGAATATCAGCGTTTGAGTATTCTTCCATTTGCATTTAAAAGATTTAGTTTATCACTGACAGCTTTCGATAAATAACGCATACTAATTATCTGTCATATTGGATATTGGATTTCAATTGTTTTTCCATGGCTCAACATTCGAACATGTAAACATTTAAGCAAATACATACGATATTTTTATAAAACCCAATTATTTCGAAAATGGTTACGAATAGGTATAGGGAACCTTAATACAGTTCGATAGAAAATTAAATTCGACATTTGATAGTGCATAAAGTTATAGGGTGTCCCATTTAAAAAAAACGGACTTTAACGGCATTGAAAATGTGAATGTTTGCTGCTGAATTTAGGACACCCCGTATAAAGATAGACAAATTCAATAAAAAAAATACAAACCTAAGATTATTTACCGATCGTCTGCAAAATATGAAGATTATATCTTCAAAACTTACAAAAATATGAGATTTTAAAATTTGGTACCCCGAGGGCTAATTTTCGGTTCAAGGTCAAATATCTTAAGAACACTTGAACGTAGGTATAGGACATGCTACATAAAATAGCATTAAAATTCTCCGTAGAATCCAAAAATATCATAAAATACAGGGTGTTCCATTTAAAATAAGCAAGTTGATACCAACTTCCGGTTAAACCGGAAGTGACTGGAAGTTGAAAATATTTCAAAAAAGAAGTACCCCTTGACCTTACCTTAATCCCAAAATTTGATATTTTTATCTAAATGGCATCATCAAAAACTTTTAATGAACGGGTTGCGTGACTAACCCTGTATATATATATATATATATATATATATATATATATATATATATATATATATATATATATATATATATATATATATACTTTTTGACATCTGAGAAAACATAAAAGAGATTATTAATAATGAAGAGTGTCGTCTTACCAGGTTGAGATATTTCTGCGCTATCCTCCTTTCGTCTGTCCGGTTTACCGCTGCCTACGTCCTACTGTCCCGTGGTCCAGTCTGCCGTTGCCATTTGCCGTTGGGATTTCCGGGGGTTGATCTTAACCTTCCATTTGCCACACCAGTCATGAAGGTTATCAATGTCCTCTTGCAGTCGTCTACCCATGATCTGGATGCTTCTGCTTTGGTGTAGGATGGCTGTGTCATCAGCCTAGAGTGCTGTTATGCCCTCTTCACGATTGGAACATCGAAAGAGAAGATGGAGTATAGTATGGGTCCCAGCACAGACCCTTGTGGGACTCCAGCTACTAGCCCTCTTGGAACTGAATGTGAGTCATTCATCTTGACTGTGAATGATCTGTCATTCAGATAGCTCCTGTGAAGCTTTATATTTCTTCTCTCGTATCCAGCAACTGACATTTTGTGGACCAGGCCTTGGTGCCACATTCGGTCGAAGGATCTTTCGATGTCCAGGAAAATTGCTCCTGTGGCCTCTCTGTTATTGAATCTTTTGGTGATGTACTCTGTGGCTCTGAGTAGCTGTTGTTCAGATGAGTGCTCTGCCCTGAAGCCGAATTGCTCATTTGGGATGGCATCTAGCTCTTGGGACTCATCTTTTAGTCTTCTGGCAATAACTCTTTCAACTTAAAGCAGGGAGTAGGCTGAAGGGCCTGTAGTTTTGTGGTTGTGTCCTGTCTATTCCTGGTTTTTCGATGACGATGACCTCTGCCTTTTTCCATGTGCTGGGAAAATGGCATGTTCTCATTATGGAGTAGATGATGTTGGCCATCGCACTGTATCCTTTCTTGGGAAAGTATTTCAGCATCTTGTTAGTGATGCCGTCGGCTCCAGGGGCTTTCTTAACCTTCGGTTTCCTGATGATTTCTCGAACTTCCCCAGGTGATAGAGGATGTGGATTTTGTTGTGGTCAAATCCAAGCATTCAAGTCTCTCACTGAGTCATTGTCCTCGTCGTTGTGCTCTTCGTCCACCTCTGGTGAGTGTGTCCCACTCTGTTGAGGTTGAAGGAGTACCGGGTTGTGATCGGATGTACCCTCATTCAGAGTGTTTATGTCCAGCTCTTCCATGATGTTTTTCAGGAGGGCAATGTCCATTGACAGGAGGTCTCCCGTTTCCACGGGGGAGGTTGCTCTGTTCGTATTATGGCGAGTCTGTGGTTTTCGCATAGTCTAGACAACTTGCGACCATTTGCATTGGTATGGGAACAATGCCATTCTTCAGATTTGCAATTGAAGTCACAATGATGATCTTGGCTCTTCGTCCTCTTGCTAGGTGTTTGATGTCCTCTTCCAACAGTTCCTGTGATGGGGCGCGATACGCAGAGGTGATTTTAATCGGTCCCCTACGTATGTTGACCTCTATGGAGATCGCGTCTAATTCCACATCCTCAGCCCCCAGGAAGGAATGTGGAACGCCTTTTCTGACCAGGATAGCGACTCCTCTCATAGCTCGGTGGCCTAGAGGATCGAATCTGTAGATATGATATCCTGGGAAGGTCATTCTTATTTCGGCTGTAAGTTTTGACTCCTGTATTGCTAGAACATCGGGTCGATGTTCTTCCAGGAGTTCTCGGACGTCTGTTTGTTCTATCACATGTTGAATGTGTACCAAAATTTTACTAGTGTATCCCTATATCACATTTAATTTTTGTGCAATTTTGAAGTCAATGAATAAGGCTTTTTAAGTTAATAGTTTTAAACATTTTATTTTCGGCGGCATAAGTAGTTTTTAGCTATTGACGCGAACTGACAAAGTGACAAACATACCGACGGAATTGAGTAAATATGTTTTGGTAATTTGGCTTCTAAGTAAGAACCCGGAAAAGTGATGATTTGTGAAATCCTGGGGGGGTGATTTTTTCGCGAATAACAAACATTTTATTTGACATTTAATCTAGCCCATTGTTCTAATAAACTGCGCTATCGTACTATGGATAAGCAATTCGTTAGAATTTGTACATATTCAGTCCAACCAGTATCATAACCATTGTTGATCCTGTTTTCTTTATTTACTATTAATTATACACTGTATAACTATGTCTTGTTATTATAGTAATGTTATTTCATTGCAGTTGATAGGAAAAGTTTTACCTGAACTTTTATTTTCATCTTATTATCTGGCAAATAAACTAGGTTTATATTAAATAAACTAAAAAAAAAACACATTAAAGTTTCAGACATGTTTTATACAGTGAAGCAATTTAAAACAACTAATGGTAGTTAAATGTGCTAAAACACACTTACTTATGATCAAAATGATTAAAACGAAATAATCCTGGTTGAATTGGATGTAGAATCATAAAACTCATCTTTGATGTCTAGTATACCATACCCTAGGCATTGCTCTGAGAATAGATTTGATGAAAATTAAAACTGTATCGGAGATCTAAACATAGTGTCCCTAAAGGATTTGTGAGAGCGAATGCCGTTGTCCTTTCCCAGTCGCCCTTCCCTTTGCCCTATTCCCTGAGGATCGAGAGCTTGCAACTTCTGTATTCGGTCTAAATACGAATAGAAGGATGTGAGAAAGCATTTGTTCAAAATTAATTTATTTTTAATAAAAAGTAGATTCAAAATTTCAGAGGTTAAAAGTGGGTACAGGGAGGTTCTTCAGGTTTTAGATTTTCATTAAAAAGTTAATGTATAAAAAGTAATTATTTTTAAATTTATAATAATCTTGCAACAATAATGAACAACACACCAGCTTTTTTTAAGTATGAATTTCTTATATTTGAATTTTACTTTTAATTAAAGTATAGCAAATAATCTATTATATTACAAACCGTGACGGACGCTAAATATTCAATAATTTTTCTTTACATACTATCTTTATTATCTATAAAGTTTATTTAATGATTGAAATAGAATAATTGTAAGTGTTATATGTCTAAATCTACAAAAAGCTATTAAGTCGAACCTTAAACTTTGACACCCTGCATAGAGTTGCCAAGTCCTGATCGGCATTTGGCGGGATTTGCTTGCAAAAAAGCGGGACTCTACAGAAAATAGTGGGACATTTTCCTTATTGGCGTTTTTACAAAATATAAAATATTAAAAATTTTAACATATATCCCAGTAGCGTATTTAGAATACCTTCCTAGGGGAGAGGGGCAAGAATCTGGTGACTGAAGTCCTTGCTTGTAGTTAATAGTCGCAACATAAGCATAGCTCCCATGCTAATCAGACACGACATGACCGGGATAAAATCGTGGTAATGTCTTATTATATTTTGCTTACAGGTGGGGGGCATTTCTCCCTTTTACCCCCGTCTAAATGCGCCACTATAGGTACCGAACAAAAGTTTAAGTGCGTAATGACAAATTTCAAAATGTGTCTAGATAAATAAAAAATATTAATCTCTTTGGTCAACTATATATTTATTTATAATATGCTAGCTGGCCCGGCAGACCTTGTTCTGTCTTTTCCGTTAGGTGGCGCGATGAATTGCCAGTGGAATTATAAGAATATGGAGCGCATTCACCGCAACGTCCAGAAATATTATTGAAGAAAAACATATTGGTTTTATAGGAAAAATACGCAATAAAAATACAAAAAATAGTGTTGAAAGTTCTTGGTAACCAAACAATCATTTCAAGAAAAAAGTCATGTAAGTTGGTGTAGTACAACTCTTGTCTCCCTCACGAATTTCCTAAAAAATCTAGCTTGGTGTTTTAAATATATAATTAGATTTAAACAAACAAGAAACATAACTTAAACCCGAGCTTAAACCTTAACTTTTATCACGGTTATTAACGGTATCTGGAAGTTACCATCGCAGCGAAGTATGCAAATAAATTGCAAACGAGAAAACGGGTAGAGCTTTCAACAATTTTTAATTGCTTTTAGTTCCTTTTTGCATAATAATAGATAATCTTTCGAAATTTACTTGAAATATATTGCAAATAAATGTATTTATTATTTGAATTAAAAAATGGGTACATATTGCGTCCCGTTCAAGCCCTGAACGGTACACGGAACAAATTGGCACTAAAGCGAGACACTTGGCAATTCTAACCCTGCATGTAGAACACACACATAGAAACGTGCAGGATCGTTAGAAAAACTTTTGATATACCTACCTTCACGATGTTGACGGAATACTATTTAAATCTTGGGTTAAGAAAAATAAAGGGAAAATGAATCCTCTAAAGAAATATTTTTATAACATTAGTTAATTAAAACACAAATTTCACAAAGTGTCCCATGAATTGCTCTGGGTGCTCAGCACCAAACACTTATTTGCTCTGGATTCTTACAATTTTTTGTATACTAGGAGATTTTAGGATACTGCTAATCAACATAATATATTTTTTCTGTTTGCCCTTTCTTTTCAGTGGCATACTTGGGGGGGGGTGGGGGGTTCAAAGGGGCATTTGCCTCAAAACTTAAGAAAGAACGCAAACAATTTTTTGAAACCAAAAATGTTAGCGAACAAAATTAAATAGTATATTTTGGTAAATACAAAATATACTACTTTATTGTTTTAATTTTGCTATATTAAATAAAGGTTACAATTCAAATTCTATACTAAACCGGTAGAAAAAACTATCATAATATATAAATTGAATCTTTTTGTATAATTAAACGCTTTGTTTTGTATCAAAAACGTAGGTATATTAAAATTAGATCTCATTTACAGAAATGTGGATTTTTCCTTTTTAATGTACAGTGTAAATGTGTTACAATGCTATATACTTTTTTAGGTTTAATTATAGGAACTGTCCAAACATTCGTTAAAAGAAGTAAAAAATAGCAGATACATATTATTATTATTATAATATGATAACTGGAAAATAAAGCCGAGAAAATTTTCCTCAGATTAGTGTTCAGCACGCAAAATCTGCTAGTGCATCATAAACCGTTAAAATTGGTCAGTTTTTACATTTAGCGACCAAAAAATAAAGTTTTGTTGTTAATAATGCTTAATACCTTAATACCGTTATAAAAATTAGTGGCGCTAACTAAAAAAACAAGGTTCACACTTATAATAACCGTCGTAAAATAATTTTTACTTTCAAGCATTTTACTTGGATTATTAGCTCTGGGAGGCATTTTCCCCCACCCCTAAAAACGCCACTGGCAAGTAATTACCACTTTAGTGATTGCAAAATGTACCAATAAAATAAATTAAAAAAGAAAATATATATTCTTTCCATGTTTTCCTTCTTTTCGCACATATTTCGGCAAATTATACACAAGAACGTTAGCAGAAATAATAGAACTACCGAAAATGTATGCAATACGTAAATTAACATTTGATATTAACGGAAGAGGTTAGAATGAAAAAGAGGAAATTATGGCATACTTGAAAAATATATGGAAACTCTTGTAAATAGAAAATCTATTTTGTTGCAATTTTTAATGCAAAATAACGCGATTAATATATATTGTGTGTATGTAATGTTCTACCGATTTTCTATAAAATTTGCGAGATGAGAGAATAATGGAGAAATGGAAAAGTATTATAGATCTTGATTATGAATAATTCGGGAACGAAGTCACTAACAAAATCGAATCGTGATCAGCGCCTCAAAATCTACCGGTGCACGAAAAATCATAAAAATTGGGAATGGTTAGGTTTTACCGGAATTTTACCCACATTACTGAAAGATGGAGTAAAGAAGATACAAAAACTGTGTGTATAAAATTCAGCATAGAAATCAAGTTTTCAGCTTCGATGACAAAAGAACCTCATTTTCATAATTATATCAATGACAAATAATTCTTTTAATGTACGGAAGAGAGTTCAGAGCCCCGGCATAATTATATATTATGCCTACTTTATTACACACATGGGGGGTGGCTGCAGCCCCATAGCCTCTGCTTGTTTGCGCCACTGTTAAGGTTGTAAAGTTTGATGGCAAGTATCTTGCAAATCGAAAAAAAAAGCGGACATTGTTCTAAAAGAAGAAAATGTCCGTTTAGCAGACGGTCGGGAGCCGGAGCTCGACAGCGCCGAGGCACTAAGTGGATCGGTACTGGGTTAGCACTAGGTTAGGCGCAGAGAAACTGCACGGAAGCATCGTCTTTAAAACGGTATTACTAACGTATTATAACTTAAAAGATCATGCTTCTACGCACCAGCGCTTAACCTGGTGCTAACTGTACATATATTTTTCTTTAACATCCGCAAGAGTCCCGCCGCTTGTCGAGTCTTTCGTTTGACAAGTCTTATTTTATTAAAGGTACATCTTTTTAAATAGATACGCTTTTTTACATTACCACAAAAAAAGAACCTAACCAGGGTTAACCTAAACGCAATACGGTTTTTAAAACACATTTTTTTGTGTGCCCGAAATTTAAAAAAAATCATCCAAGACTCGGCAAGCGGCGGGACTCGTGCTGATGTTTACAAAAAAAGTCTGCGTGTTAACCGATCCACCTAGTGTCTCCGCACTCCGGCTCCAGACCATCTGTTAACATGATACTGAAGGCGGGAAAAAAGTGTAGTTTTCCGTGGTGTTACGACAACACAACGACCGTTGTGGAAACATCACTGGGGAACGTCCTACATAACGAGGCCATTCGCTGTGAGGTAGAGAGTCCTAGGGGATGTGTGAATTGTGATTTCTTCCTCTAGACAGGCTTATCTAATAAGTTCAAAGATCGTGCGGTGACCAGAAAATAACCTATTGATAGTGGAAAAAATGTGCCTTTTCAAAGAAAAAAATAATTAGTACTATATTTAAGAATAAAAATTTGGATGGCCTATATCTCAATAACGAAACGTCGTTGGAAAAATATGACTTCGGGTTCGTTATTACCGTCCAAAATTCTACTGGTGTACCAAAAATCGACAGAATTCGCGATGGTAAATGTAAGTAAATCTTTACCGAAAATATAATAAAGGAAAGAAGTGACTAGGGTTAATGCCATAAAAAGAAGAAATGTTGATAATATTATTATTTACACAATATTTACTTTACACATTCAATTCAAATTAAAAAATGGCGGTAGACGTGGATGATGAAGAGATAACAAATAAGGGAAAAATGTTGTTTCCACTAATAATAAACATATTTATGGCTTTTGTTAGTTATATAGTGGCCGTAAGGGTAATTCCGAAACTAAAGGACAAATTCATAAAAGCAAATCTGTTTGGAATCGATATGAGCAAAACAACAAGTGATAAAGTGTAAGGTTATAATTTGTCTTTTTAAAGTTTTGTTCATAATATATATCTTGATTTTAGCCCTGAATCGCTCGGAGTTGTTGCAGGATTTATCTTCTTGGTTACCATGGTTTTGTTTATACCTGTAGCATTTGGTAATAATCTTCTAGATAAAGGAACATTTCCATATGACGAAGTAAGTTTCTAATAGTAGTCCTTCATAGCTTTAGTGACCTTTTTTCAGAATCATTTTTGTATTACCTAAAGTTTTATGACACTTACAGAATATGTATTTACATAAAGTAGATTAGACGAGAAGCTAGTGAGATACAGTCGGTCAAAAAAGTCTCCAGCCACCATTAATTTAATTATTTCACATCTTTTAAATTTTCTATTTGCCACTAATGTTTATTAATATAATTATATATATTAATTATCAGCAATATAATTAAAAAAGGTTTTTACAAATGTGACATTTTAATTATTCCCACAGACATTCAATAGGGCTGAGGTCTGGGGATTATATAGGTGTAAGCAGTTGTTGGAGCACATTTTGGATCATCCACTCTCTTACCAAGATCGCAGTATATTCTGCTGAAAAATGTATCACCCCTCAAGTTCTAGTTTGGTTTAAGTGAATCTTTAATATGTTTAAATAACCATATTGATCCATGATACCATCAACAAATGACAAATTTCCTACACCAGAAGCTGACATTCTGTTTTCTCCACACTTTGGCATGACCGTCAGATTCAAAAAGACTTTCTGAAGTTAAAGCTACTAGCCTATTATAACCAGCCCTATGCTTCCTAGGGGGACCAAAGTGAGGGCATGTTTTCTAAGAATTGCTGAGTTTGTATTAATTAAGAATATACTGAATGGTTGCATGTGATTTACCAATAATTTTTCCAATTTTTCTAAAGGATTTATTTTATATTTCTATAGGTCTATTTTTATTTTTTTAACTGAAATTGGAATTTTACAATTGTTATCATTCATTGTTGTGATTTTCATTTGTTTTGTAGGACGCTTGAATCACATGACCGATGCCTACTTGATAGAGTACAACCTTATCAGGGTTCTTAGCGACCTAGAAAACCTAGAAAATCCTGTAAAAGTCAGGTAATTCAGAAATCTGACTAAAAATCAAGGAAATTACAAAAAATAATAGAAAGTCATGGAATTTTATATTAAACCTGGAAAAATAATAAAATTTATATTTTCGCCAGTGCTTCTTGATTGTATTTACCCAAAATTATTTTGTCGCGTTTGTATAACTATAATTCTCGCTATAATTATATTTAACATATATAATTTGTAGTAAAATTTATTTAACATCACTTGTATTGCTTAAAATTATTTTGTGGCTCTTACAAAAAAAATTAGATAGGTAGAAAATGTTTCAGTCTGTGAAAGGGCATTGGAAATTTTATCTCCCTTTAAAATTTGGATGGAAGTTCATAAACCCACTAAGCTTTCATCACTCACATTTTCTTTCACACATTGCTGCTATTTTAGAACCATTTTTAAAACAAATTTCAGAGGGATAAACCTATATTTCCTTTTTTGTATGATGATCTATTCCAAATACTAAACAAATTAATCTAAAAAATCTTAAATACCTACACAAGGTATGGATAAAGGTCTCCTTAAAATGCACATCCCTATTCATAATGATGATGAGATCCTTGCCATGTTTAATCTGTCTTCAATCACATCGCTCCATAAACGACATGATCTTGTTGTGTTCTATAATATACTCAACAGCAATGTTGATGTACCTTACCTTCTGTCTAATATTGGTCTCCACATTTCCCCTAGAATAACCCACTCTCAGACTAGTTTTCATGTTCCCGTTCACCATACAAATTATGGTTTTAATAATTTTATATCTAGAGCATCTAGACTGGCCAACAGCCTTCCTCTAATAGATTTCTCATTTCTTAAAATGTTAGTCCATAACTTACCATTAAAGCAAATCTATTTTAATTTAAGTCCAACACTTATTCCCCACATTTATGTATGTACTTGTATTCGTGTTTACTGTACATGTATATTAAACAGTCATTGTAGTCTATTATTATTTATGTTAAATGATACATTGTATGTTATCTTATTACTTTACTTTTTTATTTTAAATCATTGTAATTGGGCGTCAGCCGGCTAAAAAATAAATAAATAAGAAGTAAATGTTCCTGGAAAGGATAAACTTTTTTTTTGAATGTCAGACATTTTTTGATAAATCAAATAAAGAAGTTAATAGAACATTGTTGACTTAAATATAATTTTATTAAATATGTATCATGCTTAAAACCAAACATCAAGGTTGATCAACTAGTTTCATATATAAGAACCTAAAATATAGAGTATTTGTACGTAAAAGAAATAATTTCCTCAAAAATTGCAGTCATCAACAGTATAGCCAGATTGGATACATTTTTCTATTTTTTGGGACAAAATGACTACTTTTTTCTCCCACCGTAAAGCAAATTTTTCCAAAATTATATTGGCATTATTTTCCAATTTCTCGAAATTATTATTAGAAATTGCTATAGTGCAGTCATCTACATAGAGAATTATTCTATTTTTTATAGTGACAGAGGCAAGAAATTTTCCAGATCATTTATAAAAAGCATAAATAGTAGTGGTGAAATAATGCTTCCCTGAGGTACACCACAGTTTATATTATATCCAGTAGAGATAACATCCCCAATCTTAACCTTTATCTTACGTTCCTCTAAATAAGACACAACAATTTGTCCACTTATCCCCAATGCATATAATTTCTTCTGTAAAAAGGAGCTATTTAAGCAGTCGAAAGCTCGAGTTAAGTCAAGATAGCAAGAACGTAGTTTGATTTGTCCAAGCCCTCATATACAAAATTTAATAGATAGCTCAAAAGCAGCTTTAGAAGTGGGGCAATCTTTTCTAAAACCGTGTTGTTTGTTACTTATTAATTTTTCTGCATTTAAGAAGTTTTCCATGCATAAAACTACTTTTTCAAACAATTTAGAAAAGGTAGGCAGGCCCTAATACATCGACAGTTTTTGATTTTTTCTCAGTCACCCTTTTTATAAAACAGAATAACTTCCCCCACCTTCAACTCAAGAGGGAATATACCTTTTTTGAGGGATAAATTAAAGATATAGCATAATGGGTGTTTAATATAATCCCATATTTTTTCTAATGAGGTAACTGGGATGTCGTTTTTACCAGAGCAGGCTGTTTTGTTTATTAACAGTTTTAAAGTTGAATGGAGATCATGCACGTTCAGTGATGTTAAAAAAAATTACCTGATATGAAATTTACTGCCTGTACAATTTGAAAAATCAATATTATGTTTACCCAAGGTTTTTTCTGCGCTTGTTACGAAATTCTTCACATATTTAAGAGTTATTTAATATGTAATTATTGATACTAATTTTGTGGGATTAGAGCACTTTTTTACTCTTCCTAAGCTAGTGTTTATTACTTGCCAGATCGTTTTAGAGTTATATGAAGAGTCTAAAAGTTTATATTTGTAGAAATTTGATTTCTCTAGAGCCAGTTGTTCATGAAATAGTTTTTTGACTGAGTGTATAAACCTTTTGACTCCAGTGTGTTTCAAGATCTGCACAACCAATACAAATTTTTTAAATTCCCGCTCTGTTTAATCAGGTCTGGGTTTATCCATTCTATATTTGGAAGAGTGGTCTTTATAATTACCTTTTTTAGGGGATAGGCTATATCTAAACAATATAGAAAATTGTGCCAAAAACAAATCCATGATTCATTAACATCTGTAGTATTATACAGATGACTTAGGTCTATTCTAGATAACTGATAATTAAGTTGAAAGATATTTTTAGAATCAAAGAACCTTTTAAAATATATATAAACTGGAAAATGAGGGCTCATTCAAATGAAATATTATTCTTTGTGCCATATGACTTGCGATGTTCACTTCAAAGCTGATTGCATTAAAGTTTGGGTGATTTAAAATTACATAATCTAATGCTGAGGGGGTCTGATTCAAACTACTCTGGTTAGTTAAACCGGGAGAATGGATTTTAGGTTGAAACTTAAATGATTAATATTAAAATCGCAACAAATTACAATATATCGACTTTGTGACATCACTTGACATAGTGTTGCATTTAATGCTGAAATAAATGTGTTAAAAACTTTTATTGAGAGCTACACTGCTTTTTGGACGATAAATAATTAAAAGAGCCATCTTTTGCGTTATCTAATTTAAAGCTGAGACCTACACATTTGAATACAAATTTAATACAAAACTGTAATACATTTATAGGCTCGTAAGTGCTGTTTTTGCTATAGATAGCAACACCTCATTCATTCGTTCATTTGTCCGCATAGTGTGGAGGGCCTGGTTCATCTATTTGTTTTATTGCGTGATGATTCCGTCTTTTGGGCAGGTAATGTTTTTTGTTTATGTTCAAACATTCAAACCCATGAAATACATGGGAACGTATTAAATAAAAATTGATGAATAGTGTGGATGAAATATTCGTCCATTTGTTAATTCGCCCATTCGAATCAACGAATCGAACCGAACTGAATAGTGGGTAGCGGGTCTAATTAAAAACAGGTCAAAGTACATCATTGGGTCATAAACAGCAACTGTTAATTTTTATTATATATTATCTCCAGTGTATGAAATACAAAATTTTTATTTCATTGTGGAGTTTAGTTCTAATGTTTAATATTTAGTTTATTTAGAAGTAATCATATAAAGTGATGTGAAATATCTATTTGATTTTCAGTATGTGAAATATATACTTGCACTTCTATCAGTATGTTGTATGTTATTGTTGGGCTTCGCTGATGATGTGTTAGATGTACCGTGGCGACAAAAATTGCTTTTGCCAACCATAGCTTCACTGCCACTATTGATGGTATACTATGTCAGTTTTAACACAACTACAATAATAGTGCCCAAGCCGTTCAGAGAATGGCTCGGAGTTAGTGTTGACATTGGTATTATTTATTACCTCTATATGGGAATGTTAGCAGTTTTTTGTACAAATGCAATTAATATTTTAGGTAAGTAGGTAATTTGTGTTTATTATATCAAATTTTGAAAATTTTCAAAAAAAAAGATTAAAAAATGTGTCAAATTTGACTAGTTATTTCAATTTTTAAAAAGTGTCAAGGTTCCAGTAGTTTTTGAGAATATACGTATTGAAAATCAGATATATAACAAATACACTGGGAAAATTCTCTTTTATTATGTTATGATATACAATGTTGCTAAGCTCCTGGATCTATTCTGTATTTCTTGTTTTATTATAGATACACATTTTTAGATTAACAAAAAATAATTGGTCTAAGGGGTTAACCACAAGTCTTTATCATGACATCAAAATGTTAAAACACAACCCATAATAGAAATTCAAGTGTAACAAAAATGAAAATTTCAAATTCACCTTATACTGTATTTTATTTTAATATTTTCATACATCTGTAAGTCTTTTTTTATATGTTGTCATTTGGTTAAAAATAGAAAGGTATTAATATTTTTATTAAAATATAACTTTATACAGTATCTTTTTTCCTACATACCCGAAAATACCGTAAAAATCTAGATTTGCAGTTGGTATTTCTCTTTTTGGATCAGACATTTTTGAAATTTGTGTTTTTTGACTTTCTAAGTGCCCCAGCTTGATGACGGTATGTCGGACAAATATGCTTCTATGGGGTCAATCATGAAGGATAAATGGGCGCTTCTTTCGTATAAACGTTTCGTTGGGGTTTATAATAAGCAGACAGTGGCATCCTATAGGAACACTCTTTTAGAAATTTCGATGATCCAATATGCAGGTCGATAGGGATAATTTTTCGATTTCTCGCCTAATAATCTCGGAGAAGTTCCTTAACGGACAATATCGGAGGATGAAAAATTCGGGTAACCCTGACTACTTTGTCAAGGTAAAGAAGGGGTTCGATAGGGAATATAAAGAGGATTTAAAATCAATATAGCATACCGAGAAAGCGGTCAAAATGCAGAAAAACCAAAAAAAAAACTTTTTTGACTTTTCAGTTTCCTTATATTTCAATTTTTTGGAATTTATGAGATCCCAAAATTTCTCCAGAGGGATTCAAACACCACGTCGGTAAAATTACTCTCCTGTTTATACACAGTGAGCCATTTATAAATAAAGTTGCAATGTTTTGTTCATATATTTCGCTATTTTACGTCTGGTCCTGTAGCATATGAACGGTTGATCCTAGGTGAATCAAGTAAATACACAAAGAAACGTCTATATTTTCTCTGGAGCCTGGTGTAAAAATGAACTCGATCAATGTTAAGGGTAAATTTTGAGAAAATTTTGAATTGTAGCGTGCACGAATTGTGTTTGCTATTCTCTAGGCCTTCGTAAAGTCGTATCGGTACCTCCTGGGGTATAAAACGATTAAATATATCAAAAATTCCGTTTTCTTCCTGCAAGACATTTTACATTTTTTTTAGTAAAAAATAGTATGGGGCAAAGTTTCGCGGGAATTAGATCTTGTGAGCCATGGACGCGTAGATCTTCGATATTTTTAGGGGGTATAATAACAGTATAATTGTAAACAGGTATAAGGTAATTGTATTGGCATAGAAAAATTGTGGAAGTCATTGACGTAGATACTGGATTTTGTCGTTTACTTTAATTTTTTACTTATGTACAACATACACTTAATATTTTGAAAAACGGAGAAATTACTCAGGTTTATATTAATTTTTGTGCACAATTTTTTTTCACTATACAAGGTAGCTCTGTATGTATGCAAACTCCTGAAAAAATATACAAAAAAATAAATATTCTCTTTTTCATGTATATAAAACAGTTTTTCAAATATACAATGTATTCCAGAAACATTAAACTTGCCTAAAAAACGGTGAAACATTTCTAATTTATTTTATAATTTTGTACATATTAACATTTTTTTCCACTATGCAGGGTAGCTCTCATGAAAACAAAAATATGTGTTTCAAAAATATTTTCTTTATTGTAAAGCTCTTAGTTGAAGAAAAAAAAGGGTGAGATATATTAAATTTCTTCTTTCTCTTTTTATATTAAATACTTTTTACATTGCTAAGGTAAACCTTGGGAATAACCTAAACATACAAATATTTTTATATGCATAACGCTTAGCTTTTTTAAAAAACGATAAAACAGGACATGCATACAAACGCATTTTTTTGCGTATAATAGGTTCACTCTAAGGAAATGGAACAGCTCCATTACCAAACTTAAAATTTTAGGTTAGGTGAAGATATTTTTTTATTTTAGAAACTATTAATATTTTTAAAAATAATAAAACATATATTTTATTGTATATTGTTCGCAGATTGATTTATATTTTCGTCATTAGATGGAGTGATGGTGATTTAGAAAAAAATATATAAATTCTAACGACTGTCAAAATATTTTAATTTTTAAAAGGTTTCAAATATCGATTTTGGAGTTTCAATGATAGGTAGATTGTTTGATGTTTTCATTAAAAATATTTGACACTTTTTTAAGTTAATTTTGAGTCCAACATTTAAACGGTATTTCAAACGTATTTGTTTAAGAATTTGTGTCCTTCATAATACTTTAGATATACAAGTTTTTATATTTAGAACTGACAGTTGTCAGACTCAAAAATGAGAACATAATATGGCTCTGAAGCCCAAGTCAAGTTATTTATTCGGACACTTGCGGTATTGTTTCCATCCTGCCCAAAAGGTGCAGGATGACTATATATTTCTTTCAGATTACTGTTTTTTAAACCAAATGTTAAAACTATATTTATTCTATCAATAGTACAATGAACCTTGTGTGTATTATTTATTCGTAATTAAATTAAAAAATCAAGTTTTATAAAATCTGGCCCTTTTATTCCGATTTAACCCAATAAGATAGAAAGAGACGAGGATACCACAGAATGGCGGTTTGCATAAAAATGTATTTGACATACTTTTGTAGAGCGACGGCGCCGGCGTCGTTCTAGTAGCTAATATAGAGTTCATTGCAATTAACAAACTAAAAGTTTGCCATGGCAATTAGATCTCATCTGTCTTCTAAACGTTTTTTAGTCCAGGGGTATTTCAGTGGAGATTGACATAGCCAGAATAATGATTCTTAAATTATTGTTTCTTTGTACAATTTACATATTAGTGTCACTCTTTTCATCGAATTTTCCATTGTGAAAGCGAACTCACTGCAAGTAATATACTTTATTTTCGTCTATTTACAGCTGGTGTGAATGGTTTGGAAGTTGGCCAAAGTGTTGTTATAGCCATATCAATAGCAATTTTCAATTTTGTTGAATTGTCAGGACCATTGTGGAAAGCGCATCAGTTCAGTTTATATTTCATGTTGCCATATATCGGAACTTCACTGGCATTGCTTAAACATAACTGGTAAGTAAAAAATTAACTTTAAAGGGGTTTCAGTGATGTTTTATAAAAATACTCTTTATTTTTAGACGATATAATTTGATAAAATTGAGGACAATGAGTGTGTCGGTAGCGTGTGAGTGAGTAAGTGATAATAACTGTATTATAAGTTAACAACAGCGTTTCACATGTTAACATTTGACGAAATGCAAAAAGTGGTTCACTTAGGCTGGCCTATTCCATATTTAAAATTAGTCCAGAAATAAAAAAAAACGACAATTATAAGTGGCTTTGTGGTTGTATACGTGACAACAAAATATACTATTGGTCATATTTATTATTTCCCAAAGACAAAAATGTATGGATCATGACCGGTTATACGGGTTTAAATAATTTTTCTAACCCTTCTAAAAATTAAATACATATAGAAAGTAGTCTTTCCATTCGCCAGTTTGGAGAGGAAATAGAAAGACATAATGCCAAAGTAAATAGAAATTGAAATATAATGCGTAGGCTTATTGTTATAACATGTTACTTGGTGAAACAAGAGTTGCCTTTTCATGGACATATTGAATCGGTGGAATATGCAAATCTTGAGAGCTTTGTAGAGTGCATTCAATTACTTGCAAATTATGACGGCATTTTGAGCGACCATTTACAATCCACTTCCGCTGACGAAAACAAAGCCAGGGCCGGGTTTAGTGGATTTTCTAACCGAATACAAAATGATTCGATTAATACTATAGCAGCTGTAATTAAAAATAGAATTCATATAGAACTAGAGCAGAGACTCGGATGTTAGTGGAAAGGAACAACTTTGCGTAATTTTGATTTTGAAAAACGATGTTCAAAAAAAAGTTCGTGAAACGTGTCCAGTTACTTTGTGTATTTGACGTAACGCTCATATTTTAAATTTAGTCCTACAAAGTCTTGTCAGAGAATTGTGGAAACTATAGACTTTTTTTCGACGGTTAAAAACATTTTTTCATATACAGGGTTATTCACGCAACCCGTTCATTAAAAGTTTTTGATGATGCCATTTAGATAAAAATTTTAAATTTTGGGATTAAGGTAAGGTCAAGGGGTACTTCTTTTTTGAAATATTTTCAACTTCCTGTCACTTCCGGTTTAACCGGAAGTTGGTATCAACTTTCTTATTTTAAATGGAACATCCTATATTTTATGATATTTTTGGATTCTACGGAGAATTTTAATGCTATTTTATGTAGCATGTCCTATACCTAGGTTCAAGCGTTCTTAAGATACTTGACCTTGAACCAAAAATGAGCCTTCGTGGTACCAAATTTTAAAATCTCATATTTTTGTAAGTTTTGAAGATATAATATTCATATTTTGCAGACGATCGGTAAATAATCTTAGGTTTCTATTTTTTTTATTGAATTTGTATATTTTTATACAGGGTGTCCTAAATTCAGCGGCAAACATTCACATTTTCAAAGCCGCTAAAGTCCGTTTTTTTAAATGGGACACCCTATAACTTTATGCACTATCAAATGTAGAATTTAATTTTCTATCGAACTGTATTAAGGTTCCCTATACCTATTCGTAACCATTTTCGAAATAA
This sequence comes from Kuschelorhynchus macadamiae, assembly GCA_030620095.1. Taxonomy (NCBI): domain Eukaryota; kingdom Metazoa; phylum Arthropoda; class Insecta; order Coleoptera; family Curculionidae; genus Kuschelorhynchus; species Kuschelorhynchus macadamiae. The sequence continues at coordinate 1,140,879 of JAUTXW010000227.1, forward strand.
TCAGGTTTTTATTAAACTATCATATGTATTTGCTAAATGCTTGCGCCTTCTCGTAGTAAGCCATGGAAAAACAATTATTGTGCTTTTCTATACAACATGACAGCCGATTTGAAACTTTTAAATTAAAATAAAATAACACTCAAAATCTGATATTCTCAATTTATTTTATATTCGCGAAGAATGTTACAAAATATTGGAGAGAACGTGCCATGTTTTTAATGAAAAATATCCTCATTTATCGCCAGTGAACAAGAGAAAATTGAAGAGGATTGAAACGAAATTTTTTTTGTTATAAATTGTTTACATTATTTTTAACCATATCTACCAAGTTCGAGACTGTTCTAAACTTGTTTTAGTGAACTTAAAAATTATAGCAATCTAACAATCAACAATAAATAAATAAAATAATAAAATTGAATTATAACAAATGTTCTATATGCTGTCCGTTCATTTGAAGACACATTTCAATTCTTCTTTGTACAGTTGTTGTGGCCCGTTGAATTTGTCCGTTTCCTAATTCGGCAAAAGCTGTTCGTATCCTGTCCAGTAAATCTTGTTGGTTATTTACTGGGGAAGCACAGACTTTACCTTTGATAAATCCCCATAAATAAAAGTCTAGGGGTGTTAAATCAGGCGATCGCGGGGGCCATCTCCAAGGGCCATTGAGACCAATCCAGCGATCTTCAAAAATTCGAGATAATTGGAGATAAACTGTAGCGGAATTATGTGCTGGTGCCCCACCTAATTGATACCAATAATTTTGCAGCTCACCAATAGGAATTTCTTCTATAAATTCAGAAACCGTCCCTTGTAGAATTTCCAAATACTTATCACTGTTTAAATTGTCTTCATAAATACAGTACCGCACCTGATCATTTAATACTGTACCGAAAACATTGAAACTAAACCTCTCTTGAGAACGCGTTTCGCGTAAAGGTAAAGCGTGCGGATTTTCTGCTGCCCAGAAATGTTCGTTTCTTCTATTTGTTATTCCTTCTCTAGAAAATTTAGCTTCATCGGTCCAAAATATTTTTGAAAGGAATTGAGGGTCCTCTTGAATTTTCAAAAACATGAATTCGCAAAATTCTACTCGTCGGACGTCATCACCAGGTCTCAAGGCTTGCACGTTTTGGAAGGAATAAGGGTGCATATGATGTTCGCTCAAGATTCTTTGGACAGATGAAGAAGAAATTTCCAAATCGTTTTCTGCAAACGGTATTGAACTTTGCGGGTTTGCGTGGAAATAAGCTAATGTGTTTATTACGTTATCCTCGGCATTTGTCACTACTTTCGGAACATTTTTTGTAACTTTAACCTTGCCAAAACGCAAAAAGTTCGTTTCAATCCGCTTGAATTTTGACTTGTTCATTGGCGGCAAATCAGGGTGGCGTTCATTAAACACACGACACGTTCTCTCCGAAATTTTATAACATTCTCCATTTCGATTTAGAAGATTTAGTTTATCACTGACAGCTTTCGATAAATAACGCATACTAATCATCTGTCATATTGGATATTGGATCTCAATTGTTTTTCCATGGCTCACCATTGGAACATGAAAACATTTAAGCAAATATATACGATATTTTTATAAAACCCAATTATTTCGAAAATGGTTACGGTAGGTATAGGGAACCTTAATACAGTTCGATAGAAAAGAAATTCTACATTTGATAGTGCATAAAGTTATAGGGTGTCCCATTTAAAAAAAAAACAGACTTTAGCGGCTTTGAAAATGTGAATGTTTGCCGCTGAATTTAGGACACCCTGTATAAAAATAGACAAATTCAATAAAAAAAATAGAAACCTAAGATTATTTACCGATCGTCTGCAAAATATGAAGATTATATCTTCAAAGCTTACAAAAATATGAGATTTTAAAATTTGGTACCCCGAAGGCTCATTTTCGGTTCAAGGTCAAATATCTTAAGAACGCTTGAACCTAGGTATAGGACATGCTACATAAAATAGCATTAAAATTCTCCGTAGAATCCAAAAATATCATAAAATACAGGGTGTTCCATTTAAAATAAGCAAGTTGATACCAACTTCCGGTTAAACCGGAAGTGACAGGAAGTTGAAAATATTTCAAAAAAGAAGTACCCCTTGGCCTTACCTTAATCCCAAAATTTGAAATTTTTATCTAAATGGCATCATCAAAAACTTTTAATGAACGGGTTGCGTGAATAACCCTGTATATACTAAGATCGGATTTATATAACAAATTTTGTTCAAAAAAATTTTGTATTGAATACAAATGGGTTTATAATTCAAGACAATTAATGACATTTGCAAAAATGAGACGAATTGGCACGAAGTGACACTTTCAGCAGCTAGAATTTACAAAGTTTCTTTAAACGACGTCGAGTTTAATTATTTTTTAGCAATTTTCAATGCAATATTTGTACAAACTGATATTCTTTTTAATATAATAGAGTCGAAAATCATAGATGTTGGCTATTATTTAAAAAAAAATAGAACGATTTAACAGCTTTATTAAATTTTTACAATGACTTTGACAAAGTTTATGAGAAAACTTTTTGCGGCGAGCCAAGAAGAAAGCGAAATATTAATAATGTTAAAGTACATTATAAGCGAATTTTTCGAGAAATATTGGATAATATAAAAAAATAGAAATTTCTGATCGATATAACCAAATTAACCAGCTCCGATTTTCGCCTTCTGGATCCTGATTCTTTTCGGGATTCAAAACCCTTTGATTTTGACAATAAAAAATGAGTCGATTTGTTTGTATTTTCCATCAGAATTTGCCGGTCTCTATGCCTATGAAATTATTAGATTTCGCGAAAAGAACAGTATGTGCCACGGTTTTCCGTAACTTGTTAGATTAACCGAGTAGTAGTAGCGCTTTGGCAGATTGAACGATCTTTTTCCGGTTTAAAACGAATTCGTACCTACTTGCGAAACACTCAGGAGCAAAAGAGATTAAGTGACTTAGGAAATATTTCAATTTAAAAAGAACTTATGCAAAATCTAAATTGAAATACCAATTTTTATGATGATGTGTTAAATGAATTTTTGAAAAGCGACCGCCGGCCGTATTGATATGATTTATAAAAAATAATTTTTAATGTTTTCTAATCTAATAGTGTTTGTTACTCGGTTTTGTTATTCAAGAACCCACTGTTTGACTGTTTTGACAATATTTAGTTTTAAATGCAATTATCGGCTATTGTAGTGACATTTCCGAACGAGGGCATATTTTGGTGGATAATGGTAAGTAATGTTTATCTTTTTAAAGATTTGCCTACCCAACCGTAACTAACATTACACGCCACTGCTAGGGACCCTAAAAAATGAAAATCTGTAAAAACCTGAGACGGTAATTTTTTCACGATTACAATACTTCCCTTACACGAGGGAAGTAAAAAGGTACAGTAGAGAATGGTGGAACTACTATACTGCGACGAACTTCCGTTTTTTTTTTGTCATCAGTTATCAATTTATTTTCTGTATGTGCATAGAGGGGGCCCCTTGTCTAAACCTATATTGAGAGCTTTACTGGGAATACCAACTCATGAAACATACAGAGCTCGTTTAAAACAATTTAACATATTAACCTTTACTGCTGTATATAGAGTGTTAGGGCTTTGACTACAAATATGATAATATGACCCATTTTGGTTAAAAACGCCTTATATAACGTTGGGACTGTTCCTTACCAATTTTGAGAAAATGTCCTTAAGGTTGTATTTTGTTTTATTAATTTTTAACAAGAATCTAAATTTTGACAATAAAAAAACGTACTCAAAAACGGCAACATCGCAGGATTCAACGAATGTATGACAATAACAATTAGCAAACATAGCAATTGTCAGTGGCATAGATACAAGTATAGGCATTGCCTACCTTATGAAAATGGTTGGGTAATCTATTTTTCTTTTGTCAGAATTCTCTTAATTATTTTAAATTATTAAGACCTTTTTTCCAAAAGTTTAATAGAAAATCCACTATTTATCATCAACATTTTTTAAAAAAGTGTCGAACTACTTCAAATTATTCCGCCACAAAGGGATAGCATAAGAACCAATAGGCAAGCAAAATTCGATCACTATTAAAAACCTTACGGGAACCAAACGCAGTGCTTTTGTATGAGTGCGACAAAGATATTAAAATAATCTTTGGAATAGAATAGAAAGAAATATGCCGTAATATTGATTATAATCGGCATGCTGCCGGGTCACAATATGGGTTATTGTAGCAATAATTGGTCAGTTTAGTCTTTCTTTCTCGCCTTGTTTTGTATTTAAATCCATTACAAAAATGTCCGGAAAAAAAATTAGTTCACAGACTGAAACATGAATTTAATTGTTTAAATTTTTGGTCCTAGCATTCTAAAAAAGGCAATGTGTCGTGTATTTCCTTAATTATTAAAGTTAGCAAATTTAATAACAATAAAATTACAAGCAGTCGCGTTTAGGCGGAACGATCGTTTTCTTAAGAATAAGTCGCATTTCTTTGTGAAACAGATTTTTAAAGAATTTAAGTATTAGTGGTACATGATTTAAAAAAAGACGCATTATTAGTGATTTGAAAGCCGTTTTAAGCCACTATAAATTAAGTTTAAACAGTTTATGGGCATACTGATGAAAGGAGCACTTTTAAGGGCTAAGTAATTTTAAGAACTTAGTAATTTATGATTGCCTACCCTGTTTCAAAGGGCACTGGACGCCACTGGCAGTTGTATTTGTTTTCTTTTTGTGGCTTCCAGTTCCACCTGACGTTGTTTTTTTGTTTGTGAGGTAATTCCATACTGATTACTGAAAGGTATACAATAATGAATTTTTTTTGGGGCAATGTAGACAGGATGCCAGTGCGGGATACGGAAAGTGTAAATGTATGTCAAAAGAATCGTGGACCTCATAGACAAATAGCACCCGAAAACAAGAGACATAGTTTAGCTCTAGTGGAGAAAACCCCTGGCGCATTTCAGCATTTAGTTTAAGTTTTTCAAATACTTTTCCTACTGCGTGAATTATCTACTGCAAATTAAAGAGCATGGTAAGTTTCTATTTTTTATTAGTTTTTAGTGTGTAGGGTTAGTTAGGGCAGTTAAAATTATTCAAATAGTGACAGGTTGTTTTCATTTTTTTAAATTTTAGTAAATTAATTGAATCTGTCTCAAACCTACGGGTTTTTTTATGTTTCTTTGTTGACAAAATACGGCTGACGAGATTGATAACGTATTTTAAAAGGGAATAGCAGGGTTGCCATGTTGTTAAGAACTTAATTTAAACCCATTCCAAAATTAAGCATTTTAAACTGTAATATCTCGAAAACCATTCAGAATTTACCGAGGGTATGTAACAATTTTCTGTTCAAAATAATCCATACTATTATGTCAAAATATTTGTAGTCAAATCCCTAACACTCTGTATATTTGTGAAGCTCTTATTTTCATTTATAAGCACAAATATTTTGAGCACTTTCATAACAACAATATGCACTACGAAATTAAAATGTCATATTATCATATTCCCATTCACCGACTAACATTATTTATGAAATCCCTTTATATATTTGGATAATATTTTATAATAAGCTACCGGAAGATATGAACAATGTGTTAGGTCGGATTTCAGAGTATACAAGAATATTTTAACCGTCTTGTGAATCTGGAGCCCTAGAATATTCAAGAGTTTCTGAATGTAAAAGTATTTTCACACTTGATCAGTGCCATGCGTGGACTGTGTAGTTAAGTTTATTTTTGTTACCATATTAATGTCACTCTTTAGTCAAAAATATTTTTATTGTAAATAAAACACGGATTTTCTAAATTGTACGTTTATTAATTTTAGTTATAAATAAATTATTTTACTATAAATAAGATACCAGTTTTATTAATTATTGCATGTACATATACAGGGTTATTCACGCAACCCGTTCATTAAAAGTTTTTGATGATGCCATTTAGATAAAAATTTCAAATTTTGGGATTAAGGTAAGGTCAAGGGGTACTTCTTTTTTGAAATATTTTTAACTTCCTGTCACTTCCAGTTTAACCGGAACTTGGTATCAACTTGCTTATTTTAAACGGAACACCCTGCATTTTATGATATTTTTTGATTCTGCGAAGAATTTTAATGCTATTTTATGTAGCATGTCCTATACCTAGGTTCAAGCGTTCTTAAGATATTTGACTTTGAACTGAAAATGAGCCTTCGGGGTACCAAATTTTAAAATCTCATATTTTTGTAAGTTTTGAAGATATAATCTTCATATTTTGCAGACGATCGGTAAATAATCTTAGGTTTCTATTTTTTTTATTGAATTTGTCTATTTTTATACAGGGTGTCTTAAATTCAGCGGCAAACATTCACATTTTCAAAGCCGCTAAAGTCCGTTTTTTTTTTAATGGGAAACCCTATAACTTCATGCACTATCAAATGTAGAATTTAATTTTCTATCGAACTGTATTAAGGTTCCCTATACGTATTCGTAACCTTTTTCGAAATAATTGGGTTTTATAAAAATATCGTATGTATTTGCTTAAATGTTTACATTTTCCAATGGTGAGCCATGGAAAAACAGTTGAGATCCAATATCCAATATGACAGATGATTAGTATGCGTTATTTATCGAAAGCTGTCAGTGATAAACTAAAACTTCTAAATCGAAATGGAAGAATACCCAAACGCTGATATTCTCATTCTATTTTATATTCATGGAGAATGTTATAAAATTTTGGAGAGAATGGGTCGTGTGTTTAATGAACGCCACCCTGATTTGCCGCCAATGAACAAGTCAAAATTCAAGAGGATTGAAACGAACTTTTTGCGTTTTGGCAAGATTAAAGTTACAAAAAAATGTTCCGAAACCAGTGACAAATGCCGAGGATAAGGTAATAAACACATTAGCTTATTTCCACGCAAACCCGCAAAGTTCATTACCGTCTGCAGAAAACGATTTGGGAATTTCTTCTTCATCTGTCCAAAGAATCTTGAGCGAACATCATATGCACCCTTATTCCTTCCAAAACGCTCAAGCCTTGAGACCTGGTGATGACGTCCGACGAGTAGAATTTTGCGAATTCATGTTTTTGAAAATTCAAGAGGACCCTCAATTTCTTTCAAAAATATTTTGGACCGATGAAGCGAAATTTTCTAAAGAAGGAATAACAAATAGAAGAAACGAACATTTCTGGGCAGCAGAAAATCCGCACGCTTTACGCGTATAGTATTAAATGATCAGGTGCGGTACTGTATTTATGAAGACAATTTAAACAGTGATAAGTATTTGGAAATTCTACGAGGGACGTTTTCTGAATTTATAGAAGAAATTCCTATTGGTGAGCTGGAAAATTATTGGTATCAATTAGATGGGGCACCAGCACATAATTCCGCTGCAGTTTATCTCCAATTATCTCGAATTTTTGAAGATCGCTGGATTGGTCCCAATGGCCCTTGGAGAGGGCCCCCGCGATCGCCTGATTTAACACCCCTAGACTTTTATTTATGGGGATTTATCAAAGGTAAAGTCTATGCTTCCCCAGTAAATAACCAACAAGATTTACTGGACAGGATACGAACAGCTTTTGCCGAATTAGAAAACGGACAAATTCAATGGGCCACAGCAACTGTACAAAAAAGAATTGAAATGTGTCTTCAAATGAACGGACAACATATAGAACATTTGTTATAATTCAATTTTATTATTTTATTTATTTATTGTTGATTGTTAGATTGCTAAATTTTTAAGTTCACTAAAACAAGTTTAGAACAGTCTCGAACTTAGTAGATATGGTTAAAAATAATGTACACAATGTATTACATTTTTTATAACTTTAACTTTTCCGAAACGAAAAAATTTCGTTTCAATCCTCTTCAATTTTTTCTTGTTCATTGGCGATATATGAGGATGTTTTTCATTAAAAACATGGCACGTTCTCTCCAATATTTTGTAACATTCTCCGCGAATATAAAATAAATTGAGAATATCAGCTCTTGAGTGTTATTTTATTTTAATTTAAAAGTTTCAAATCAGCTGTCATGTTGAATAGAAAAGCACAACAATTGTTTTTTCATGGCTTACTACGGGAAGGTGTAAGCATTTAGCAAATACATATGATAGTTTAATAAAAACCTGATTATTTCGAAAATGGTTACGAATAGGTATAGGGAACCTTAATACAGTTCGATAGAAAATTAAATTCTACATTTGATAGTGCATAAAGTTATAGGGTGTCCCATTTAAAAAAACGGACTTTAGCGGCTTTGAAAATGTGAATGTTTGCCGCTGAACTTAGGACACCCTGTATAAAAATAGACAAATTCAATAAAAAGAATAGAAACCTAAGATTATTTACCGATTGTCTGCAAAATATGAAGATTATATCTTCAAAACTTACAAACATATGAGATTTTAAAATTTGGTACCCCGAAGGCTCATTTTTGGTTCAAAGTCAAGTATCTTAAGAACGCTTGATCCTAGGTATAGGACATGCTACATAAAATAGCATTAAAATTTTCCGTAGAATCCAAAAATATCATAAAATACAGGGTGTTCCATTTAAAATAAGCAAGTTGATACCAACTTCCGGTTAAACCGAAAGTGATAGGAAGTTGAAAATATTTCAAAAAAGAAGTACCCCTTGATTTTGCCTTAGTCCCAAAATTTGAAATTTTTATCTAAATGGCATCATCAAAAACTTTTAATGAACGGGTTGCGTGAATAACCCTGTATATTAACTTTAAATCAAATATTGTAAACCAAATAAGGTCAGTCTTCCGGTTCGTCTCGTAGAAGGCAGACCTCTGTGTTATTTAACAGAAGTGGTTCCACGTGTTCGGTTTTGTAGCTTTATTTCGGGGGGAAGCGGGAGACTCAACCGCTCAGAGTGGAAACTAACGACCCGCTAGAAAGGGATCAGACGCTGTGAACGTGTAAGGCCTAGTTATTCCTGCATTCTATCCCCTTCGTCTGTCGCAGTACTACATAGAATATTAGCGTAATGGCCGCTATGTGGCGGGACTGGGAGGGGTAAGGGGATAGCTTGAAATAATAGATCATCTCGTGAGACCAGTAGTACTCTCAAGGGGCATCTAGTGGAAGCCAAGATGCATTTCGAAAATTAAAAAGTTAAACCAAAGAAAAGTATAATTTGGAACAAGAAAAGGTAAAATGTTTCTGTGACTATTGTTTTTGCATTTCATATAAACATTGTCGGTAATATAGAAAGTATTTCATTTGATTGGATTTGGTTTTATGAAAAGTGATTGCCCAAATTCTGTTCTTATACCGAGAATCATGAAAATTGGTATGTAAGTTATAAAAATTTAAATTGATTTTTTACGTCTCCTCTAGAGGGACCAGACCACTCGATTTTTTCTGCTCTAGCCCAAAAGAATAAAAACCAAACACGGAACACCTTTTCATTTAATATGGGGGCGAGAAGTGATTTTTGATTACCTAGTAGGTCTGCAAATTAGTAGATTCTAATCGAAGAGACGGTAGGGTTGGCAATACTGGTCAAAACCAGGCGCAAGACGGTCTTAACGGTTGGTGGCTGGTCGAAAGTTGAAATTCGAAATAAACTAGTCAACACTTATATTGCATCACAGATTTTTAACGTTAATTTCAAATGCATATAATTATATCATTATTCAACCGATTTTAACTAAGTTTTTTTTCCTGATAGGTCAGTTCTTATACTTTCTGAAGCCCTAGGCAGAGTTGAAAATTTTGTTGTATTGTACCGGGAAAACTAAAAGTTACGTGAGCTTGTAAATAAACCAAAATTTAATATGACTGCCAAAAAGAGACGGGGCATGCAGATTTTATTTTTTCATATGCTACGGATATGTAATAATACAGGGTGAATAAAAATATATACACTTTAGACCATTAGAAATATGGTTAATTAAAAATACACTTAAGCATTGAACATTTTTTTTTCTAAGTTATGGTTTAAAATGTATATTTTTTTATTCACCCTAAACATTTACGTATCCGTAGCATATGAGAAGTTAAAATCTGCATGCCCCGTCTCGGTTTGGCAGTCATATTAAATTTTGGTTTATTTACATACTCACGTAACTTTTAGTTTTCTCGGTACAATACAACAAAATGTTCAACTCGGCTTAGTGCTTCAGAAAGTAGAACGACTGACCTATCAGGAAAAAAAAGTTTTTTAAAATCGGTTGAATAATAACAAAAATATATATGTTTGAAATTAATGTTAAAAAACAGTGATGCATTGATAAATATTGACTAGTATAGTTTATAGTATTAAATAGTAGTCAATTGTCATTCGTCTACATCTCGATATTGCCGGAACGCTAAGAAAACTGCGTGCTTAACGTTCGGCTTTATTTGTTTCGCGCTTAATAAGTTCCTAAACTGTATGTGAAAAATATATAAGAAAAAAACAGAAAGAAACTAAAAATCTTCGATAGAAAACACAACAGGAAACTTGCTTTAACCTATACGTACAAGCTCTACTGTAGAGCTGTCACTTAGACAAAAATGCTGGATGATGTCTTATACATTTTCTTAAAAAATACATATTAAATAAAGTATGTAAACTATTTTAAATTTTGTTCACTTCTTTACCATACAATCTCAAGGTAAAGAAGCTTAAGAAGATACGCTATTACTATGTAAATGAACCATGGAAATAAGTATTCCTCTCTTATATTCCTTAGATATTTGCTTCTCGCCCCCCCCCCACCCCTCCTTCGCTAGTTATATTTTTGAGTTATTCATAGCCTAAAATAGACATGTTTTTTTATTTAGTCGTGTTTTTCCATATTTTCGTGGGAACTGCATGAAACTCGGCTCTTTTTAAAATCTTCCTATTAGAAAGGATCCAGACGCCGTGAAGGCGAATGTTTTTAAATGTTTGGAAATTTACTCTCTGTTAGTACCACATGGTATTGGACATGTGGTGGACGTTTCGGTGCGGGGATGAATTAATTTGTGGAAAAATTTGACAGTATTGCTTGTGGCATTCGGTAGTAGATCTGAAAGAGAAAGGGATTGCTTTAAGAAGAGGTTAGCTATGAATATTTTATTTAGAGTTCCGAACACGACAAAGTCCCAGAACTTTTTATGTGGACTGGCCAAAGTTAATGTATTGGAAGGAGCTAAAGCCAGAAAATCGAAAGAGTAAAATGACGTTTGTCATTTGTCCTGAAATCATAATCATTCATTACAACCAGTCTTCCGGTTCGTCTCGTCGAATGCAGACCTCTGTGTTGTTAACATAAGTGGTGCCACGTGTTCGGTTTTGCTGCTTTATGAAAAGTATACGACCCCGCTAGCATACGCTGTGAACGTGTGAGGCTAATTTTTTCGTCTGCCGCAGTTCTACATAGAATATTATAACGGCCGCTACGTGGCGGGAGTGGGAGGGGTAAGGGGATAGCTTGAAAGAAAGGGTCATCTCGTGATATCAGTAGTACTCTCAAGGGGCACCTAGTGGAAGCCTAGATGCATTTCAAAAATTTAAAGAGGAATTATTAAAGTATTTGAAAGATTCGGGGTATTCGGGAGCCTAGAGCTCGCCATCCGGATATCCTACCGATAACGCCTCCAAACTGGACCAAGGTGCAGGGTCGACTTCGAGGGTCGCCGATTTAACGACTCTGAGCCCCGGACGGAGGGCAATCTGGCGACTGCCTCGTAGCAAAGCCAATAAGTCCTGTTATGTAACAGGCTAAACAGGAATGAAGAAGAAGAATGCCGAAAATAACCCAGCATGAGTAATGACGAGGCGTTGGTCCAAATAAACTACAATATTATGACTTTAAGCAAAATGTAAACAATCTTCAAGAAAGTGGAAAAAAGACCTGATGTACTAATAGATATTTTTAAATATCAATAATAAACCGGGTGTTTTAGTAACTTAAATTAGCAAAATGTGTATATAAGAAATGTTGCTGTACCGACCTCACAGGAATAAAATAATTTTATTAATACTTATATTAACCCAACTATGCCTAATAGGGACATATTTCTTTTTCTACAAAGCTGAGGCCAAAGACAAACTAAATAAAATTGCTTTCTTCCCAGAAGCTTATGTACCCGATGAACCAGAAAGAAGAACATACTATAATTTAACAGACCATATATATTTGAAAAGAATTAGTTCCAGAGAATATTTCTTTGACTTCAATACGAGTGTATGTTTTACAGAAGGCACCGATATGAGGACAATGTTTATAATAAAGAGAATAAATTGGAAATGTTATTGTTTGCCAGGTAAGTTTTTACATTTTATTTGCTATAAAGATTCCAATTTTTTTTGCATTTCAAATATCTTTAGGTAGGAAAATAGTGTTGTGTACTGTAAGGATGCAACATATATTCAGTTTTATAATTTTATGAGGCATCCTCAGTGACCTTTATTGCACATCAAAACACTGAATGAGCTGTGATAAGCAGAGTTTAGGTATTTATTCCTGATTTGTGCTCGCCAACATGTGACTCACTTGATTGGTTTCCACACATAATGTAGCAAGTAGCTCGCATCTGTTGAAATTTTCATGGCTTCTGATAAATTTAATAGATTCTTTAATTCGATTTTTATAAAATCTCGAGACTGATACAAAACTTTCGTATCTTTTACTATAATCATATGTCCTATTGGGCACAATATCCATTTGATTTTAATGATTCACTCTGTTTCTCTGCTTCATTTGAAATTATCATATACAGTGAACTCTCTCTAGCATGGACAGTCACCAGGCAACATAAAGTATCCATTGTGTAGTAGTGCCTTTTGAGGAAGTATACCTATAAAATAAATGCATTTGTAATTTTTTATAAAATGATGTATCAATTGTAGCTATTATTTTTTAAAAAGCATGTCAAATGTTTAACTTAAACGAGTAAATTTATTTTGAAATCATTTCCACTTCGAGTGACTTCTGAGACTTTTTCTGTTATAATAGAGTCTCCAAAGAAGACAAAAAAGGTTTGAATATCCCTCAGCTTTTTATATGCCTCGTTAATGTCTGTAATACTCATAGTAATAATTTGTTCATCCCCAACACTGTCACTGTCAGATATTTTTTGTAAGTTTGGAAATTCACAAATACACTTGTGAACACTTTTGTCAGATTTTTATATTAGTAAATTTTTGTAAATTTCAGCGTAGGATGATATGTTGGTACATAGTTTTGACAATGGCATATCATTGTCAGAGTCATAGTAGACATTTTCACCATTAAATTCAGCGAAACCAATTTTAAGGAAGAGGTTGCTCATAATCTTCATTTGGACATTTTTCCAAGCAGATCTAGTCTAGATTAAAGCATTCATGATATTAATAGACTTCTTTAGCAGTCCTGTAGGTTTAGAGTAATCAATTGATGACAAGAGTCTTTTAATTACAAACTTTCAGTAGATACTTTTGAAATTGTGTATAATCCTTTGATCCAATGGTTGACGATGGAGTGTTTGGTGGCAGAAATATTAATTTTACATTTTTCAGAGCAAGTTTTGGATGACATGCAACATTGTCTTAAAACAAAAAGTACCTTACTATTTTACTTTTACATCTTTTTGTCAAATTTAGCGAACAGTCTGTCATATTCTTTTCCTTTTTTCTAAAAATATTTATAATCAACGGCGAAAGTTATGGTACAAGCGGGGATTGAACCCGCACCTCTGGATCACTAGTCTATTGCTCTATCGAATTGCGCTATCGTACCACTGATAAGCAATTTGTCTTCTGATATGGCTATTAGGTAATGTCTATATTAGTAAATTTATAATTTTAAGTTATGCCTGTATAAGCTAAATATTAAATAGAAGTATTTTATCAGTTTATTTTTAAACTGTGAAATATATTTTTCTAGAAATATTTATTATTAACAGAAAAAGTTATGGTACGAGCAGGGATCGAACCCGCACGTCTGGATTATTAGTCCATATCTCTAACCAATATGATACTGGTGGGTTTGAATATGTACAAGTTATAATGAATTGTCTATCATTGGTACGATAGCGCAATTAGTTAGAGCGATAGACTATAATGTCTTTAAACAACGATTTTTCCGAAATATCAAAGTATAATCATTTATTATCTGAAAAAGTATTTGAATTTTCTATTGTTTATCACAATACTTATGACCTTTATATTATTTGTATTTATAGAACACCTGATGCTGATGTGCAATTATTCTGCCATAACCTTCTAAGTTTGTTCGAGTCCCTTCCTGTAAAAAGCAAATTAATCTTATGTGGCGATTTCAATATTGACTTTTCCAGTGTGTGTGCTGCTCAGGAATGTCTTCAGTCCATCTTTGAGTCATTAGGAATTGCCATGCACGTCAACTCACCAACCAGAATTACTAAGACAAGTGCCAGTACTATAGATTACGTTGTGTCTTCTTTCGATCCTAGCTCCATCGAATGTAATGTCTTAAGTCCAGGTTTCTCCGATCATGAAGCAATTTTCACAAAATTTTCAATTACATCCAAAGCCAAAAATTCCTCTAGACAAGTAGGTCGTATTTTTTCGGTTAGAAATTTCATTAATTTCAAACACCTATGTCAAATAACTGACTGGGACTCTCACACTTATGATGTTGACACTGAATTTTCTCGTTTTATAAAAACTCTAACTAATACAGCTTCTGAATCTTTTCCTCTTAGGCCTATCAAAAATAAAAGAAAAACCCTGGTCCACTAAAGGTTTACGTATATCTTCTAAGAACATGCGGTCACTATCTCATTTAAAGAAATTTTCGGACAGTGTCTTTTTTCATAATTATGTAAAATCATACAGAAAAATTTATCATAAGACTATTAAAGCCGCCAAAGATATTTATTACAATAATAGACTTTCTAACGCCAAAAATGTAGCTAAAGAAACCTGGTCTATCGTAAATGATTTAAGAAACAAAACTCCTTTATCCAACACTATCCTTACCTCTCCTGAGGACCTAAACAATTATTTTGTAAATGTAGCCAAAGATTTGACTAAATCCGTATCTCAATCTAATGACCCAATTTCATTCATCTCTCTAATCATAGGGTAAACCTGCACAGTTTCTTCTTTTCACCAGTAGTTTTATCAGAACTTCGTAGTACAATTAATGATATCAAAAATAAATCTTCCTCGGGAACTGATGGGCTTACTTTAAAAATGTATTCAAGTCTGCCGGAGTGCACACTAGAGCATCTGACTGCTTTGATAAATATGTCTTTCCAAAATGGTACTTTTCCAAGCTGCCTTAAAACTGCAATAATCATACCTCTTCACAAAGGAGGTGTTTCAGAAGAAGCTTCGAACTATCGCCCAATTGCACTTCTCCCTACGCTATCTAAGATCATCGAAATACTGGTTAAAAAAAGGCTTTTATCATTTCTGTCTAGATATGAAATACTTACAAAACATCAATTTGGATTTTTAAGTAACAAATGCACAAGCGATGCCATGTTTTCCCTTCTTAATAGAGTTTACTCCAGCCTAAACAACCATCACGCTACGGCAACAATTTTCTGTGATTTTTCCAAAGCTTTCGATTGTGTGAATCATAATATATTAACTAACAAGCTGCAGTACTATGGATTTAGAGGGGCTCCTCTCGATTGGTTTAAGTCATATCTTAGCAACAGAAATCAAGTTGTGAAAGTTGACAACAGGATGTCTTCTTGTAGGCCAATGGAATATGGAGTACCTCAAGGCTCGGTACTAGGCCCTATCTTGTTTCTTCTGTTCATAAACGACATGGCTAATTTAAACATTAGTGGAAAAATATGTCTCTTTGCGGACGATACCAGCTTTACGTGGAGCCACCCAGATGTCACGGACCTACATAGGATTGTATCTAATGACCTAATCACCATTAAATCCTAATGCGATTCTAATCTCCTATGTTTGAACATCTCTAAAACGAAAGTCTTGTCTTATAAAAACACGCTGCAACCTTTTGACCTTAATGGCACCACTATTGATGTCGTAAACTCTGTAAAATTTCTAGGGCTTCTTGTAGATGATTCTTTAAAATGGGATCCACATATCAACGCTTTATCAAGGAAGTTGGGTTCTGCTTGCTTTGCGTTAAGATCTGTTTCCGAGGAGCTTAGCTTTTCTACCTCTAGAACTGTTTATTTTGCTCTTGTTGAGTCGCACCTCAGATATGCTATTCCATTCTGGGGTACATGTTGTGCGACTCAATTTGATCGAATTTTTATACTACAAAAAAGAGCTGTTCGTTACCTACTGAGACTTAACAGTAGAACTCACTGCCGAGATTTCTTTAAAAGATATAAAATACTAACCCTTCCTTGCTTATTCATTTTGGAATCGGTTTGCTTAATTCGTAAGCATGCACCTGCTCTATTAGAGAGACCTTCTCACAACAACCCTCTCAGAAATACTGAGCACGATCTCTATCTTCCAACCCCACACTCAGAGTTAATTAAAAGATCAGTAATCTACAATGCAAAAAAAATGCATAATCACCTGCCATTTAACATCAAATCCATAATATCTCTGACTTCATTTCGCAAGGCTTTGAAATCATTCTTACTGGAAAGTGCCTTCTACACCGTGAACGAGTTTTACAACACATAATTTTATCCTTATGAACCCCTAGTGTGATAGTTGCCATTACCAACCATTTTTACCGAATTTTGTATATGTATTTTTTTAATTGTTTCATACTTTTTTATTTTTTACTTTGCTTTTTTATTTTTTTTTTTTACATTATATTTATGAAAATGTTTATAACATAGTACGACTGACAAAGTACATTTCTAATGTACTTCTTTTAGGATTCTATAATATTAATATTCTAAATTCTTGATTTAAATATTAGTTTTCTATAATATTTATGATGTGTTTTTGTTTTGTTTTGTTTGCTAATTTTGATGTTTGTAAACTATTTTTTTTACAACAGCTTTGTCCACAAAATTGTAAAAATTTTTTTGACAATAAAGCATTTATTTATTTATTTATTATTTATTTAGTGATCCAGAAGTGCGGGTTTGTTCCCCGCTCGTACCATAACTTTTGCTGTTGATTACAAATATTTCTAAAAAAATATATTTCACAGTATAAAAATAAACTGATAAAATACTTCTATTCTTTCCCTTGTCATCTTTCTTGTTTCTTTTTTTTTATATCATTCTATAGGCAGTTTGTCCATGCTTACTCCTTTGGAACAGTGAAGGTTCTTTCTTTTTCTCCCATGATACTGAAGCAGAGAAGAATTTTTCACCTGCCAATTTTTCAATTTGCCAATGCTCAAAAAATCCTGTTTCGTCTACATCAAATATATCTCATGGAAAGTAATCTCTTATAACTGTAGGTCAATGGGGGGATTGACTGTGAAGTGCTGCTGGGATCCGTCCCATTTTTAGTTCCTATTAGAAGAACAAGACAATCACAGCTGTCTGTTGAAAGGTACCACCGTACAAATTATGGGTTTAGTGCATTTGTTGACCGACTAGTTATCAATTACACATTATTCATGTATTATTTTACTTCAAAATCTTTCTTGTTGGTAATTTTTGTTTGCTGATCTGACATATTTTTTCTTAGAGTTATTGACTTCATTATTTATTTATTTGACGTTATTTGCGAATTCGTACCATTTGGAATGTTTAACATTCTGTAGTGTATGTTTCTGAAGGTCCACTTGTCTGATGGGTGCATCGGCTACATCCTTACATTACTCTAACTGTTTTTTTACAATCGGAAACCTGATTCTAGCTCCTGTGCAATCGCTAGGGCCTATTTTTTTATTATTGTACCAGATAAACAATTTGATCTAATGCAACATCATCTGTTTTCATGAATATTTTCTTTTGTTCAATATTTCTGGATTCAGAAAGGCGTTTATTCAACACAAATGTCACATTATGATAGATTTGTTTATTAAGGGAATTTGTATTTGAAAAGCGCACTTTTTTTTAATATCACCAATTTGAGTTTTCTCCACGAAAATTTTTTTTTAATTGTCTAACATTACTAAGTTAATATTTCTCAGTCTACTGAATTATTTAGACCTTTTGTTTAGGCATTTAGACCTTTTCTTTAAGGCATAAATATTATATTTTGATAGGTCAGATACAACTTCAAAACTAAAAAGTACTAAATAATTTATTTTTTATAGTTATAGACTACTAAACTTCAGTGGCTCAATAAGTATCCCTTGCCCAATTGTAAGTGCAATTAGCACTGTCATATTGGAATTTTCTAAATTGGTGGTTTCATATTTTGATGCTAGGCGATTAAAATAAAAGTAGTCATTTATCTGCCTATTGGAGTAGTTTTTTTAAATTTTTTATCAAAATTTATTGTTTCTGTTTGTTGCTCAGAGTGTCCGTTGTGAAGGGTTTGAATACATAAAAACTGTCCATTAATGAGAATTGTCTGTTGCTTAAAGGTATCCATTAAGAGCTTCGAACATAGAACTAGATAAAATAGCATCAGCCACCGATCTTATTTTAATCCATCTATTTTTGTTATTGTTTTGGAAATTTGCTGCTATGTTGTAACATAACATCGGAGATAGAAAATTTATGGTCAAAACTGTCAGGAAATGATTACTATTTTCTGGAGGTGTTGCATATAAAATTTCTATCCCTGTTTTTCCATTTCCTGATATTGTCATTTTTTATTGTTATTTTATTCCTGATAATTATATATATCATGGGTAAATTCAGAATTGATAAGCGAGCATGTAAAAGATCTATACTAGCTCTACAAGTCTTTGGGTACTCAAAAATCAAAAGAACTACATTCTATCTAAAAAAATTTTCACAAAACACTAGTTTTAAAAAAAAAAACAGTTTCTTAAAACAAAAGCTTTTAAGAGCATAATTCTAAAATAATTTGGCATGTGGTTAATACTAACTTGGGTAGAATCTGGGTTAATACTAAATTGGGTAGAATCAAAAACTGTTCAGTCATCATTCCATTAACAATTTAGCTGGAATAAGTAACATATTTGTTAATTTTTTTGCCACTAGTGCAAAAAAGATAATCAACAATACTTTATTTAATAACAATTTCAGCTTATCTGCACACTTTGTGAATTTCACTGGGAATCAATGTTTGTTCAAACCCCTCAATTTATGAGAACTATACCAAGCCCTGAAATTTTTAAAGAACAGGTTTAGAAAAAGTGTGGGATTATAAGAAGCACCCTTTGTGTCACATTTTTAATTTGTCTCTTTACAAGAGTATTTCCTAAAAACTTCAAAGTAGGAGAAATAGTTTCATGTTTCAAGAAGGGCGATACAGAAAAAATAGAAAACTAGAGTGGAATTACTGGACTATCAACATTTTCAAAACTTTTTGAGAAGGCAATGGTAAATAGACTGGAAAACATTTTGAATAAGGCTAATAAATGATAAACAATGCAGATTTGGGAAAAATTTTTTAGACACTACACCTGCTTGTAACTTTTTAGTTTTGCCCGCAGTTCTCTGAACTCATCACACTATGTTATTGTACTTTTTTATCATCTCAACCTGAGCATTTGATTGCTTAAACAGCTCTTATTTAAAAAAAAAAAAGATCTTGATATAAGTCGTACAATTAACAAATGGTTAAAGTCATACGTGGAAGAACGTAGAATTAGGGTTAGAATAAGATTAGGAATTAGGAATAAGAAACCTTAAATATATATACTGGAAATTTTGGTTCCATTATATTTTTCCGACTAGTAAACATTAAAAAATATATAATATAAAATAATAACTATACCCTCGATAATAGCCATTTTAGTTACTGTGTCATTTTCTGGGGTCAATCAACAGAATTGCCCAGAATATTTATATTACAGAAAAGAATATTCCAAAAAATACTTTCACTTAGCCCTCTAGTCTTATATAGGCTTTATCTTCTCCAACATAAGTGACTGCCCCTTCCATATATTTTCATTTTGAATTGGACATATTCATAAAAAAAAATTTAGCATTTATCTACAAAGCTCAACTAATTATTACTATGATGTCAAAGAATACTTTATATTTATATGTTTGGCTCAGTTAGCTGATGTTTTTGACTGTAAGAACAGTGCTACTGGTGCGGACGGTCTCTCTACACAAATCTTGTGTGTTCCCCATTGTTTCTCTCTTGAGACAGGAACTGTACCAAACATCTGGAAACAAGCATTCGTTACCCCAATTCCCAATGTAGAGAATCCTACTCTAAACAATTTATGATCCATAAGTGTCTTACCTGCTTCTTCTGAGGTGCTGGAAAAGATTGTCAAGAACCAGCTTTTTCATTTTCCATCAGGGTTTAGAGCCCAACACAGTTGTGCTACTTCTCTATTTAAAATAACAAGTGATATTACTAAATGCTTCGATCGTGGTAATTGTTGTCCTCTTGTCTTGATTTTCATGACCAAAGCGTTTGATTTTCTAAGCTAAAACTTATTGTTGTCTAAACTGCCCTCTTTTAATACTGAAGGCAAAGGTTGGTTTAAAAGCTATCTGTCTTACAGACAGCAGACTGTCAGTTTGGTTGAGTATGAAGGGATTCCACTCTTTTTATTTCTGACTTTGATAGTGTTCTCAGATACTGTTCATATTATATGTATGTGTTTTGGCAGTGTGCAAGGACTAGGCAAGAATTTTACAATGGGCAGTGCAGAACTCTTATCATTAATCCTCAAACCCAAGCAATAATGTTTTCCCATACAGAATTAGATCTTGAAAATGGGCATATCAATTTTGATAACACCCCTATTGAGTGGATGGATTAGGTGAAGAATCTGGGGCTGCGAATGGACAAGAAATTGACTTTTAATAAATAAATAAATAATATATTTACGGACTTGCCATATAAAATATTTAAATTAGTAAAGTCTATGATAATCGAAAAAAGGGCAATATAATATTTACAGGCATTATAGAATATACCTCTCTGAGAGAAAGCTGATCTATGACTCTCAGGCAACAGTGCTGCTTGGATGTTAACTGCATAATTCGTCCTGGGATACTTAGTATTAAATAAATTATTGTGTCTGGTATATCGTTGTGGGACATGCAACTCAATAACAGACGATAAAGTTGGAGAGTCAAAAAGATTACTTATAATTTTAAAACAAGTACATATATCGAGATATTCTGGTCTCTTTTCCAAGGTGCAAGATTAAGCACAGTTAGTAGCTGATCATAATTGATTTCATTGCTACTAATTTTCAATTTAAAAGCAATAAACCTCAAAAACTTCATTTCAACTCTCTTGATAATCTCCACGTGAACCTTGTAATAAAGTGACCATACAGGGCAAGCATACTTCAGCACAGAACGAACTACTGGACAGTCATATCAATAAAGTTTCTTAAAGGTCATATCTGAGGCTAAAATCTCTTTACAAATTTAGTCCCAGTCAGTGCTAAAAATACTTACTGAGTCTCTGGTTCTCTTAATACCTGGATATATTGGGATGTGTGGTCTATGGCCCATTCCATACAAACTTCAATAAGTGCAGGATCTATAAGATCCAAAATTCATTTATTAGATATATATTCATGGTCTGACACATAATGTGATATGGGTCAGAGGAGGTTTTTGCATGTAAGCTGCTTAATCTACAAGACAGTATGCCTTGGCAGTCCATCTTAACGACGCTTTGGTGAGGCGGTGCGAAATTTACCAAGTTAATACAAGGTACAGGCAAATTATTACCCAGACACCACAAGGAATTGTTTAAATCCTGTTTTTACTACTTGTCTACTCATTTGTATACCCTTTTCCCTGACTATTTTCTGACTGGACTAGTTACTTTTAAACATTAGAGACTATTTAATTTGCAGCGAAGCCTATAACTTAATGTTGGATGTCATATTAGTTTGTAATATTTAATTGTATGCTTGTCTGGTGGTTATTAAAACATGTTCTGCAGTACTGACCACCATTTGTATTGGTTTTTATACTTGTGCAATAAAAGATTATTTGTTTATTTAAGTTAAAATGAAATATAATAATAAAATATAAACATTATAGTGTTTCTTCATAAAATAGTAAACAATTTATGTAGAAATTAATACTATTTTGCTTTTGTTAAATAAACAACATGTTTTTATATTTGTTTAATTATTTTTAAATGATATTAAAAGTTTTTCTCTACCGACAATGCTGCAACCCAGAAAGTACAAATTTCGATGCTTTTACGGGGTATCTCGGCTATTTGAAAAGATAGAGACTTGCTGTTTTCGCAACACTGTTGTGCTCGATTTTTGTGAAACAAGATGCCATAAACAAAAATTTCCTAGCCTGCTTCGTTTCTCAGATACAGGGTGATTTTGAAAATACTGCATTTTGGGACCCCCCTCGTAGCTTGCTTACTGTTTGATATCAAAAAGGTAAAAACTGCTTATTACGCAGTTTTTTACGTAGATTCCAGTGGCGTAGTCAGATTTTT
Source organism: Kuschelorhynchus macadamiae (assembly GCA_030620095.1). Taxonomy (NCBI): domain Eukaryota; kingdom Metazoa; phylum Arthropoda; class Insecta; order Coleoptera; family Curculionidae; genus Kuschelorhynchus; species Kuschelorhynchus macadamiae. The sequence continues at coordinate 1,163,239 of JAUTXW010000227.1, forward strand.
TTATTACCTACCATTTTTGAGTTATTTACCAATATTATGTTTTTTTAAATGGGACACCCTGTATATTGGTTGACAGTTCGATAGGGTTTTTTAGTTTTTCAGATATATATAATTTATGATAATTATTTTAAAAAACAACCCAAATTTTAACATTTCAAGGAAATTTAAACAAAAATCAAAGTAGCCATGGATAAACAAATAAACAAACAATTGTATATGAATTGTTTATTACCTGTTAAGTTTAGATAAGTAATACCTAATTGTTGAATTTTTACCTCGTTATCTTACATTTTTTAATATTTATTTACTCATTTATTTCCCATTTACATTTTCTTTATTCCTAAAAATGGCTGAAAGGCGAAATTATGAAAATTTTGAAAAGTATAATATGTTAGTTTGTTACATACAGTCAAATGAAAATAATGTTGAGGCTGCCGCCTTTTATTATAACAGGCATGTAGGTATCTAGTTAACTAGTAGTTAGTAAAATCTATTATAAAACGTGGTAGGTATATTTATTCGACGGGGTAGGTGTTTTACCTTTTGGTATTTATATTAATTTTCCACGGATGCCATTGTCCTAACTATCGTTTTCTGATAATTATTAAGAAAACAATTAGGATCTAAAAAGTGAAAACAATTTTAGGTATCCTGAGCGAGGACAGCCTTTTGCCACAGTATTTTGAAGACTGAAAAAAAAATTTGAATGATTATGGAACGTTTATTCAGCCACGACCAAAATCATATAATAAAGAAAATCGCGAAAATGATGAAATCAACGTCGTGGCCTATGTCGAGGCTAACCCTTCAGTTTCGTGTAGAGCTATTGAAGCTGGAGTCAGTGTTATTAAGTCTAGAGCAGAGACAATATTAAAGAAATACAAATTGTAAATTAAATGTAAATTTTGCAAGATTGATTATATGCTCTGATGAAGCACACTTCTCAAGTGCTGGTATTTTTAATTGACAAAATTCAGGAATCAGGAAAATAAACATTTAGTATTTGAGGGGGAGCAACAAGGTGGATTTGGCTTTAGTGTTGCATGCTATATTTTGGACACTCACACAACTCGTTTATCGAATATATGAAGGAAGTCTCTCAGAGGTTCGTTACCTAGAAATATTGCTGGAGGTAATATCGGAGTTCTTGGATTATGTTCCTCTGGAGCATTTAGATAATATCTTCTTTCAGCAAAATGGCACACCTGCACATAATTCTAATTTAGTACGTCTTTTTTTGGAAAATCAATTTCCTCAAAAGTGGATATCCACTAATGGACCAATAAGGTGGCCAGCGCGGTCTCGCAATCTTTCAGTGCTGGATTTTTTCGTATGGGACTATATACAAGCTAAGGTCTATAAAATCCGCCACTGAACAATGGAAGAACTGCACAAAGCTACCAAAACGGCATTTCGAGATTTACAAGGGCGATCAATCATATTATTGAATGCTCTTAATCGAATTTCAAAACTTACTGAATTATGTGTTAAAGAAAACGGAAATCATTTTCAGCAATTCTTGTAAATAATAAATAAGAAGTAAACTAAATCATTAAGTATTTGTTTTGCTAAAGCTATTAAAGCTATATTTTAAAAAGTTTATGTTGAATTGTTAAATTGTTAAGTTGTTATGTTAAAATTGCTCAATTTAAATTGTTAAATTGTTGAAATGTTATGTCGAAATTGTTAAATTTAAATGGTTGAAATGTTGAATTGAATTGTTATATACTTGCTACTTGTTTTTGATGTTTTCTTAAAATTTATGTTTGGTAATATAGTATAAATAGTACAGTAGATAATACTAAGTCTGGTTTGTCTATGATTTTATTAAACATACAATCTTTAAGAAACAAATGTGATGATTTGCACGCTTTTTTAGAGTTTAGAGCATTGGTTGAGGCTTAATGAATGTTTTTATATACCAGATTATGGTGGTACCTTGATTTTGAGCAAAAATAATTCTTACTTTATAATAATAATAATAATAATCATTTATTGTTTACTCAGTACGCATTATAATACAATACAGTTTTGAACATACACTTTTTAAAAGAAATAAACAAAAGGCCGGCAAATTCAGAGTCCGCACGTAGGCAGACTCTGGTCTTAAACAAAGCGGCCTTAAACTTAAAGTATTTTTAAAGACATAGCTAATACTAAAAACGGAAAGGGAAATGTGATAGATAGAGAGGGGAAGACGAGGAGAGAGAAAGAAAAAGAGAGAAAGCTAGAGAAAATAGAGGAACAGGAAAGATACATGAAGGGAAAGTTGGTTTGATATTGTTCCAAACAGTCATTGTTCATTCAATAAACTTACGGTTAGCTTTTCTTTTAAGATATTAACTGAGGTTGGTAGCTGACTTAAATCTAAATTTAAAGAGTTTATTGCTTTAACAATATTATATGAAAATGACGATTTGAAAAATTCGTGATTATGTCTAGGAATATCAAGGGTTTTTCTACGAATATTCAGATGATGAACATCTGTTCGAAAAGTTACTTTATTATATAGATATGGAGGTGAACGATATTTAATAATTTTGTAATAAAATATTGTCGAATGCAGACTACGCCGATTATACATATTCAACCACGAAAGTTCTTTTGGTTTGTGAGATACTTGATTACGTCTTCTTATTCCAAAGATCAGCCGAATGCAGCAATTTTGAATCTTTTGAATTCTACGTTTGTCAGAATAATCTAGACAGGGGCCATAAACACTATCGCAGTGATTACAATGTGATAGCACTAAAGAGTCACACAAAAGTTTTTTTACCTTTTTTTCAAGATATTGTCTATGTGGATAAATTAATTTTAAAGCAGAATATGCTTTTTTTCAAAATAAAAGTCACGTTATCCTTAAAACGCAGTTGGGAGTCGATAACACGTCCTAAACTCTTTGCTTTTTCAACAATTGGAATTCTGACATTATCTATCTGAAAATTTAGTATGTTACGAAGGTTTGCAGTTAATGTTTTGTTACCAATTAATATGGCTGTTGATTTGGAAGGATTAAGTTTTAATTTATGTTTGGAAGATATTTTAAAAAGAGCATTCAAATGAAAGTTCACTTTATTTTCTGCAACAATGTATTCAGATGGTTTAAAAGGGAGGTAGAGTTGTGTGTCGTCTGCATATAAATGATAGTTGGTGTATTTAAGATGTAAGGAAAAAGAGGATGTATATATACTAAATAACAGCGGTCCCAAAATACTTCCCTGGGGAACTCCAGTTATAACACTGAGAGGCAGACATATTATTTTCTATTTTAACTCGTTGGGTTCTACCACTTAAAAAAGATTTAATTAAATTTGAAGGCTGCTGAGAGAAACCAATATAATGTAAAATTGATATTAATATTTTATGATCTACAAAGTCGAATGCTTTTGAGAAATCCAGCAAGATTAATTCAGGTATTTCATTGTTGTCACCGTTACGAAAGATATCGTCTGTTAAATCAGCCATTTCAGAGGTGCAGCTGTAGCCACTTCTGAAACCTGACTGCTTTGGAGGCAAAATATTGTTAGTTTCTACGTACCTACGAATTTGATTATCTAATACGCCCTCCATAATTTTCGAAAAAGTTGGCAGAGTACTGATGGAACGGAACTGACTAAAGTCCGTAGGATTATTTACTTTGGGAAGAGGGGTAACAAATGCTTCTTTCCATGCAATGGGAAAATAATTCATTACAATACATTCATTTACAATATGTTTGAGGTATTCGACAATGTGAGGGCAACTTAGATGTATTAGTGTAATATTCAACTGATCCGCGCCAAAAGCCTTTGTTTTTATTCTTACAATTATAGATGAGATTTCATTATATTCTACTTCTTGGAATTGGAACAAATTAAGTGTATTTTCTTTAACATTATTAGAATAAAAGTTTACAAGTTTATCATTGGTCGCATCAATATTATTGGAAGAATTTACAAAATATTTATTAAAGTCGTTAACATTTTTAAACGATTCAGCTATATGTTTTAACTTTGAAGGTCTTAATTTGTCCAGTTCCATTTTTCTTTAACTGTGGAGTTCCTAAATAAATTTGTATAATACGCCCTTTTTTCAGCTCTAACGGCAGAGGTAGTATAGTTTCTTAACTGTTTGTAATATTCCCATTTGGTGGCAGATCTAGCGTTTTTAAAATCTTTTAATGCCTTATTTCTAAGTTTTTGTAATAGTTTAATGTTGTCTGTTATCCAAGGGTTAAACTTATTTTGAGAAAATAAATTTTGTCATCAATGTCATTTATAGTATAAAGTCTAACGGGAGCGTTTCTAAATCACGTTGAAAATATTCTAAGTTAATATTTTTTAAGGATCTGAATGTTATTTTGCGTGGTATTTCTGTAACTAGGGTACATTTTATTTCGCAGAAGACTGCTAAATGATCCGAGAAAGGGCATTCGAAAGTTCTTTTGTTAACAATACTGCTCGAGTTTGTAAAAATTAGATCAATTAATGAGATTGATAAATTATTTATACGCGTGGGTTCTGATATTATCTGAGTTAAGTTTAAAGGTTCTTTAGGAAATCAATATTAAAATCTCCCATGCAGTGTATATTGTCATAATTACTAAATATATCAATTAAATTTTGTTCAAATTTTCCAAAAAAAGATGCAGTATCTGTGTTAGGTGGTCTATAAATTATTCCAACTGCGTGTATTTCGCTCGCGATATGCAATTTCAACCAGATGCTTTCCAGACATTCGTGAGATTCACTAAGTATGACGTCATACTTTAAACTACTTTTCACATATGCTACAACTCCGCTTCCTCTACGCAGAATACGATCATTTCTAACAACGTTATAATTAGGTAAGTTTATTGCATCCTTGTTAATATTCGAATTTAGCCAACTTTCGGTTATGGCAATGACATCAAAGTGTTTATTTAAGAAAAGGTCCTTAAAATCTGTGAAATATGCGAACAGAGATCTTGCGTTTATATGTGCAACTTTAAAAGACATTCAAACCAACAGTCCCTGGGAATTATAAGTAATGTTATTAAGATTTACAAAAACCGAAAGGAAAGAAAATAGAATAGTATAAGAAAAAATAATATATAGAAGTAAGTAAAGGCAGAAAGAAAGGAAAATAAAATGTAAATTAGAAAGCTTAATATATAGAAGTAGGAAAAACAAATAAATTTTCTTTTAAATTAGAAATAACACAAAAACGGGCATCAATCTGCATGCTTGGCTTAACGTATCTATTAATCCATTAACTTTATTTGACAATTCCATTTCTTATCTCTAGAATTATTTTGATTGAACTGCGGAAATTACCAAAATAAGGAAAAATTTGCTTACTCAGTAAAGTTGAGCTTTAAATAAATTTAATTAATCCAATTCTCAAAAATGCCTATTAAATCTGTGACAAATACATAATAGACACGTAGTAGGTATTTATCGCAAGTATATATCAAATTACAAATAAGAATTAAATCATACAAATTAGAAACATAATAGGAATTTATCCCAAGTATATATCCAATTACAAATAAGAATTAAATCATAGATATTGATATTTTTTTATTGAAAAACAGAATTTACTAAATCAAAAAAAAATACTTATTCTTATAAGGTTTTTGATCAAAAGAATTAATATTAGCACTCACACACAGCTTAGGTACCTACTTCAAAGAGAAAAAAATCGAGAAATATAAAAGTATATATCCTTAGTATATAGGAGGAGAGCTCCTCAAATAAATAATCATATAATTATAGATATTTAAATTATTAACCAAATATAACTTATTTTCAAAGTCAATTAGAGTTCTTGTAAAATTTAAACCTAGTTCCTTTCTCAGAGAAAATGTTAACCTTGGTATACATTTAAAGCTAAACACATCAAATTCGACTTAAATCTTTTGTAGTAATAAAAAACAATAACCACAAAAGTAACAAAACACAAGCCTCCACCACATTATGCACTGTTTACTTTGAGCAAGATTTATTTTATTAGTGTTTATATAACAGCATATAAACATCAATTGACAATAATAATTGATCTTTTAAGACTGACACTGTGCATCACACAAAAAGTGCTCAAGGGATAATCTTGAGAACAATCCACCTTTATCATGACACCCTTAGAACACCACACTGTCTTTGCGTTAACTGCTAATTGTAGCAAGATTGGATTTGGGACTTTAATTTATATGTTTTAGGACAAGGTCACGAGCCCTGTCTTTACTTTATACGGCTTTGCATGTGCTGACAAATTTAATACATGTGCCTTGCACTAAATATATGTCCTTTGTATTTAAACATAATTGTCGAGTCTATAATTATATTCCATCTTGCTGTAAACTGATTAGAGTGATAAAACTTCAACAAAACTATCAAACCTACTGACATTATTCACACATACTTATTTTAATTTAGTAAATGTGATTCGTCGAAAAGTTTTTAACAATCTTGTTCCGATAATGATAAATGCGGGCCTCTCTGATCACGAGGCGGTTTGTTGCAGCGTAAGTATAACTCGGCCCGAGATTAGAGCACCATGCCAGTTTTGCACTGCTGCTTTTCATCCATCCTTTATCAAAAAAATGACACGTAAGTCCTTACAACACCACAATTTGTGTTTCGCTAAACGTAATGTAACTGTAAAGTAATTAAACAATTTAGACTTGAGGCTGCTAAAAACTTTTTGCTATCACTATTAGCCACAAAGGTGTGAATAATAATAATTTGATTTATTTCCAGGTTACAAGACCCACTTATAGGAAAATTTTTTCTATAAGTTTTAGGACATAAACAATCACAGAAAGCTAAATAATTCTAAAAATTTATTTAGTTTCTATAATGCTTACAATGCTTTTGGTGACAAATCCAACTTACTCTGTTCACTGCACATGAAGTGCAGAGGACATTGCTTTATGAGATTGATATTGCCGGAAGGGAGATAAAACACTGTGGTATGTCTGACTTCCAGTCGAGGTACCCAAAAATTAATGCTCTCAAGGAGTGATGGACAAAGAATATGTCACAATTTACAATTTAACCGACTGAATCCTAACAATAATTGTACGCAGACTAACAAAACACGTATTTCAAGACTCTGTATGGACTCAAGGCCAGTGATGTGACAATTATATCTTGGTTTCCACACATCATCTATGGAGACTTCAACATTAATGTTTTGAAGATAAAACTTCAACAAGCACTATTCTCCTATCAAACCTACTGACATCATATGGCTTGGTAATGCATGTTAACTCTCCAACTCTCTTGACCAAAACCTCGGCAACCACCATTGAATGTATGTTCTAATTTAGATGTGTCATGTAATGTACTAAATGCTGGCCTCTCTGATCACGAGGCGGTTTGTTGCAGTGTAAGTATAACTCGGCCCGAGATTAGAGCACCATGCCAGTTTTGAAAACTTTCATAATCTGGGTCTTAATGTGAATTGGCTTGTTGCATCCCGATCTCCTGAACCATTTGCTGCTTTTCGTGTTGCTCTCTTGGACATCTTTAACTAGGTTTTTCCTAAATGTTGGTTCAAAACCAGAAGTGTTACACGTAAGTCTTGGCTTACAAAAGGCTTACATAGACGCAAAATTTGTGTCATATTGCAATAAATACCGTAAAGTCATCAAAACAGCTAAAGATCTTCACTTCAGCAACAGACTTGAGGCTGCTAAAAATTGTCAAAGGGAAAGTTGGGCTATCATTAACAATCTACGCAACAAACCTAGCCACAAAGAGTGTGAAATTGAAATAGACGGTTAACTCTAACTTATTTCATAGTTATTATTGCAGTATTGCTGGCAAACTTACCCAGAATTTAAAGTCTTCTGAGGATCCACTTTCTTACTTTAATGGTTTCTCTGTGCGTGGATCATTCTATTTCTTCGAAACCTACCTTTTTTGAGGTCAAAAGTTGCTTGCACGATATTAAAAACAAGAGGTCATGTGGTGAGGATGAAATATCTGCTGGAGTGCTTTTGGAGTTGCCAGACTGTGCATTGGAGGCTCTGGCAACAGCTTTTAACGATTCTTGGGCCAGAGGAGAATTCCCAACTTTTTTGAAGTCAGTTGTGGTTATTCCATTACACAAGGGGGGTGACTGACTGAACCGTCAAACTTTCGCCCCAATTCCTTGCTCTCGACTCTTTCCAAGGTCTTCGAAAAAGTTGTGAAAAGGAGAGTATGGAACTATTTGGAATCTTTCAACTTAATTACTCCAAAGCAGTATGGGTTTCAGAGCTCTAAGGGAACTCACGATGCCATTTTTGGCTTTCTAGAAACTGTTTATCTTTGTCTGAATCAGGGTGAGTTGGCAGCGGTATTCTGTGATCTGTGAAAAGCCTTTGACTTCGTTGATCACAGAGTGTTGCTGCTAAAACTTGAACGTTACGGTTGTAGAGGTAATGCTCTGGCCTGGTTCGAGTTCTACCTGTCTGGTCGCAGTCAGTCAGTTGTTGTTTCTGGTGTGCAATCAACATGCTGCCACATCGACTGTGGCGTTCCACAGAGGTCGGTTCTTGGACCTGTCCTTTTTTTGTTTTATATAAATGATCTTGTACGTGTTCAAATTTTACTGTCTTTGCGGACGATACCTCCATTGTATAGCAACACAAAGATTCTATTCAATTGAAAATATATCATCTGACATTAACAGTATAAAACTAGCAAAGACAAAAGTGGTTGGATTTAGGTGTGACATGCAGGGTATAAGTGTGAACGACGATCCACTTAGGGAGGAGGGCGTTTCAAAATATTTGGGGGTTTTCATAGATGGTGATCTTCGCTTTGAAGATCATATTTTAAAGTTGAGTGGGAGACTTTCCTCTGTTTGTTTTACAATTAAGATTGCTAGGATTGCTATTTTGCATTATTTGAATCACATCTTAGGTATGGTATTCCACAGTAGTCATAATCTCTTAAACATTGTTTTTTATTGCAAAAGAAGGCTGTTCGTTTTATCGCTAAGGTCACCCAAAGAGAGTCCTGCAGACCTCATTTTAAGTCACTGAGAATTCTCACGCTCACTTCTCTGTTTATTCTTGAGACTGCTTCTTGCTTTACAAATATAGCAATAACATTCGAATTCCATCACCTAGACGGAATACTAGACAAGCATCTCATCTACCTCTACCTATCCCCACTAAGGAATTTACTAACCGATTTTTTATCTATGAGGGCAGAAAAATATTTAACCATCTGCCAATTCACATTAGGAATTCTGATTCACTTAAGATTTTTAGACGGACCCTAAAGTGCGCACTGCAAAACAAAGCATACTACAGTCTGGGTGAGTTTTACGCAGACAACTTACTCTAATTATCCATTGTTTTTTTTTTGTCTGGTGTCAAGTATGTATTATTTTGCCTTTTGATTTTTTATTGTATTTAATTATATGACTCAAGTGTTGTTACTGCCTTTTGTTAAAAATGTTACTTTTATTATGTTCTTTAACAGGTCTTTTGCTTATATATATATATATATATATATATATATATATATATATATATATTTTTGCTTTTTGAGTGTTTTTTTTTCCTTTTCTTTATTATATTTTTATTACTAGACAGATCTATAAATTGTACACTTTAACATAGATATTCACCTATATATGATTTTACTTCTTTGTTAGTTTTTTTTTTACTTGCTTTAAACAAAGGAAAAGGAAAGAAAAAAAAACATTAGCTTTAACATGCTTTGTCGACAGAGATTCTTTGTATTCTTGACAATAAAGTACATTTTGAATGATTGATTGATATATTTATATTACTTAAAAACTTAGTATAAAATCTTAATTGAAACTCCAATTTAAGGTATCTATCTAAGTAGATCTAGGTAGTGGAATAGATACAGCAAATGTTTTTCATGGTTTTCTTGGATATTTTAGAAAAAAAAATATTTAAAAATGTAAATTTTCAAAGGATACAGATAAATACCACAAATTATATATTTGAAAAGCTAAAAAAACCTATCGAACTGTCAACCAATATTCAGGGTGTCCCATTTAAAAAAACCCAATATTGGCAAATAACTCAAAAATGGTAGGTGATAAAAAATCTTACTACGCCACTGGATTCTACGTAATAAGCAGTTTTTACCTTTTTGATAGCTCAAACGGTAAGCGAGATACGAGGGGGGGTCTCAAAATGAAGTATTTTCAAAATCACACTGTATCTCAGAAACGAAGCGGGCTGCGAAATTTTTGTTTACGGCATCTTTAGTTTCACAAAAGTTGAGCACAGTGTTGCGAAAACCGCAAGTCTCCATCTTTTCAAATAGCCGAGATACCCCGTAAAAGCATTGAAATTTAGACACCCTGTACATACCCCCTTCACCCTGTTCTTGAATACAAAAAAATTGGTTTGTTGTTAATTCTACCTAGTTCAATGCTCGAAGGTTATGGAAGAGTTCACTGTATTGACAAATTGTTAAATGCTGAGAACAAAAATTTAAATTTCTATTCATATTTGTGGGTTTCCTATAAACAGAATAACCTATGGTGCTGTTTTTTTTTATATTAACACGTAAAGGAAGGCTTGGTGAATTTTATATTAAAATATTGGCTTGTGTGATCCAAAAATATATTTAAATTTTTTTCTACCTGTTGCCATATTGCAATTATGTACGATAATAGCTTTCATCGACATATCTAAACCATCATATAGGTTATAAAGGTACAGAGCTTAGAGCAGTTTCCTCGGTATCTTCCATATGAATGTTTGCTACCACGTGAGATTGTAGAGATCCTATAACTACTCCATCTTCGGCTCATATAGATTAACCTGAAAAAAGTAGACGTTAAGCATTCTCTTCAAGGTTTTTGTGTTTAAGTATGCTAGAAATTATGAAAACTGAATTGTGCCTATTTATAATTGAAATTTGAAAATATTAATTATTTTAATTTTTTTTCTTCAGGTTGGCATGGGCCAGATTGCGGCTGCCCGGAAGTACTCTTCAGGGCCCTCCTGGCCAAAAAACAAGCCATTAAACTTAAGGGGCCTGGTGTCTTTATGCGCCGCCTAATCTACGTTTTCGGATACAATAGGGGCAGCGACGTCATGGTAGATATCAGAATTACATCTCTGGGAGATATAGTGGATTTATTTATAATTTACGAAATGGGCGACAACTATCTGGAATCCCAACTGAAACAGGACATTTTCAAAAAATGGCAACACAAAATCCTCTACATCCCAAATAATAACGAGACGGATGTCTGGAAAATAGCAGAACCACAGATAAGAAATATCAGGGAAAGTGATTTTATAATTTTCAGTCCATCCAATGAAATTCCCGATAGGGCTTCGGTAATATTTCTAAAGTTTTACGAAAACGTTCCCGAATTGATTCGGTTCCGCTTGAAATGGAGCGTTTTCGGTTTCTTCTGGATCCATCCAAAGAAAACTTTGATTTCAGGGGGAGCTTGTTCCATCTTGTATCTGAGAGACATGTTAAATAATGATTTATTAGCATTAAGCAATAACAAGACTCTAGCAAGTTTATCTCATAAAGGTATTATTCTGGGAGATCTTAATCGTACAGGTGGGTGGTATTGCGAGTACTGTGCTGAGCCTGAAGATATCATTCGGTACCTGAGAAGTAACAGCTCAAGGCACTTGATCAATTGGGACAAAATCGGCACTACGAAAATTAATTTTAAGTTTATAAGGAATCTGATAGAACTTGGGGTTTATATTGATGGAAAAACGGCCTTGGAGAGGGGTCATAGGTATAACGACGTGGATTTTGCGCCCGCGTCGGTTTTGGAGAACGATTACAAGTATGATTTTCTATTGATTAATTTTTACTCTCAAAATGAATATTACTTGTATTAACATTACTGACTATCAGGACCAATGCGAGATTGTTTTCATGTAGCCATTAAAACTGATTTTCCTGATATGAGTGTGTGAAAGTGAAGTACATATAAGAGTGTTATACAGAGTAAAAAAAGTAACATGACTGATAAAATGGATAATCAAAATTTTTAGTGGATTTTTCGGAATATTTTCATAATAAAGGGAGATATTGAGATGTGCTTTTCTTAGATCTGTTGTAGATTTTATTGAGAGAAAATCTTGTTATGCACTGTCCCAATACCGAAACTTTTGCCGGGTATCCCATTTGTTATTGAAGATAGAGGGATACCCTCGGTTATATATAATACAAGGTAATGAAAAAGTAAAAACTGATGAAAGTTTTTTACGTAGAATGCAATGGCATAATTAGATTTTTTTTGGGGCATCAAATATTGAATTACAGACAAAACTTGTATTTTTTTAAATGGAGCCTGTGTATTTTAAAGCAGCTAAAAGTACATTCTTTCACGTTTTCCAGAAATATGTAACAATTGCAATTTGGAATTATTAACAAAACAATAACAATTTTAAAAGTTTTCTGTGGTTGTAGGTACATGGTGGAAAACAAAACCTTTTAATGACAACTATTACTGCCTTCATTTTGGACTTATGTCAAAATCTGATTGTTGTGCAGCGCTTTATGTTATATTTTACTGTTTAAAAAATGGCTAATATCAGAATCTATAAAAATTACGAAAAATATAACATTTTAGTTTATTTTATTCAATGTAATAAAAATTAAATATAAATTCTGAATTATGGGCCACATTCAACTGTTCACTAAACAGATTGAGAAGCTCCTACATTGTTGAACCCAGGACCAAGATGTTTGTGTCACTAGCAAAGTTAACGAGATGGGATTTTGGATCTAGTATTTCTGTTGCTGGGGTATTCACATAAAAAATAAAGATCAAGGGCCCATTACACTTTCCTGGAGAATCCCCATAGACTTGTGCCCCTGCTCAGAAAAGTGTTTTCCCCATTTTTCTCCACCACAACTCTCTGATGACGATTCGATGATTATGATCAAGGCAGTCGAATGCCGTAGACAAGTACAGAAATATGTCTATAGACAAGACTTTCTCCTCCATACCTCCAACTATGTGATCCACACAATCTTTCACAGCTGTTTCTACTGACCTGCCCTTCAGATATCCATGCTGTGAATTACTGAGAAGCTTCTCAGCGTTAAAGCAAAGCAGTAATCTGGTGCACATAGCCACCTCAAAGATTTTGGAAAATGTTGGGAAAAGGCTTATTGGTCTATAATTTTCAAGCAGTGTAAAGTCCCCTTTTTTATATAGAGGTTTGAACAGGGCATCCGGGAAAATCCCATGCTTAAAAGAGTTATTAATTATGTTGACACAAGTGTACAGCAAGCTCGGCAGCACATCTTTAATAATTCTGGAAGACAGTTCATCATAGCAGCATTGACCTTGTTTTTAAGTATGGACATGTTAGTTAAAACCTCGTCAATGGTAACTGGTCCCAGGAAGAAGAATTATTATGGAATGGAATATTACAAGAGAGAGCGCTCTCAGACTCCTGAATTTGTTTGTCTAATTGTGCTTTTCGAGCATTCATAAATGATTATATTCTCGTTTCTTATTCCTGTAGCTCTCAACGTATTCATCCAAAGATCTGCTGAATACCAGTAACAAGTCCAGTTCTTGCAGGATGACACTTCCTCAGCAAAATCTTTGGGACCTGGGATTAATTGTTTTAATGGGAAAACAATGGTTAAATATTGGCAAGAGGATATTCATGAATGTTTTACATTGAGCATCCACAAGATACTCAGGAATATCAAAGATGGAACCCCAGTTCTCCCCTATGAAAATGAGTTTAAAATTCACCTTTTTATGTCCTACTAGCTGAATAGTTTCCATATGTTACTTTTTTGAACCCACTTTATGTTTCTTTCTGAATTAGATTTTCCTGAAGGGAACAAATTTTAAGAATAAATAAAACAAAAATACATGTTTTAATTTGAAAATGTAATAAAATGTATTAACAAGGATAACATAATATTCACTATTGTTTTTATCAATTTTAAGTTGCTAGAGCCACTTAATACTAAACAAATAGTAATATATTTACCTACCTTTTCTTGTGTAGGTTAAACATTTCCTAAAATTTAAAAATGCAGATTTAACATTGAATTATGTGCTCCAACAGAATCGAGAATTTGAATTTACTGCAATCTCCTCTTAAGTATGACTTTTTCATTGAACTATTTTTAAAAAAGTAAATTCTGAGAGTAAGCTCAGGATAATTTTTCGTGTATACATTTTGAAGTATATCTTTTCCATTCATAGAATGTCTTTTGATGTAATTTTAAAGTAAGTTTTGGATGTCTACATGAAACAATTTGAGATCCTGTATATAAGAATTTTCTTTAAAACATCGTCAATCATTTCCAAAGAAAATAATGTTATTAGGGAGAGAGTAAACGGTTTTTTAGTCTAGGCGGTAGGTAGTTTGTTTTTTTATTTACTGAAATAAGTATATACAAGCAAAATGATAACTCATTATATTACAAAGCTATAAAGTTATTACTACTGTACATCAGAAATTAGCAATTTTAACATGAAACAATCACTGTATATAAAATTTTCTTTACAAACAGACACAGAGTCAATCATTTCCAAAGAAAAAATTATTGTGATTTATAAACAGATCTATGTTAGTTTTATTAACAGGTTTACACATCCTAGTTAGAGGGATGTTTTGACCATAATTAGAAGAGTGAAATATAACATGTAAAACCTCGACATAACTTGTTGTGTGAACAGTGTTAAGTGATGTTTCCTGAAGCAGAACGCTGCAATCCACTGCATTGAACATACGGCCTGTACAAGAATAGCATATCAAATTGCACCCTTCTAGCTTCCACAATCCAATCCTAAAAGAGCTAGCCCACCCTTATATACTAATAATTTATTTTGGGGCCTATGCATTTTTAAAACTGCACTTTTCATAAACTTTCTCTAGACCATTTCCACATAAATATTGTAAAATAGGTTCAACACCGAGGATGAGAACTCCAGTACCTTATGCACTAAGTAGATATACGATTTTTTATTAACTTTTTTTAAATGAGACACCATATTTGGTTTTATATATTATTTCAACGTTGCCAAATTATTAAAAAAACGCTAAATTAAAAAAAAGACGTTTAAAAACAGTTGGTTCTTATGAATGAAAATACCCTGTATAATTTAAAGTATTTTTAAATTGTAGACCTCTTATTATTAAGGTGAAGTGGGGTATATGTGATATAGTTTTTGAATATTTCACATAAAAAGGTATAAAAATTGCAATTTTAACTGAAAAAAAAAATAAAAATTTGTCAATGCTTTAAAAACGCTTCTCAATTTATTCTAGAAGTAACACTCAATTAGCTACTACTTGAAAAATTGTATACAACTTTTTTTAAAACGATGTCGGCATGTCACATTTGCCCCAAAGTTTGGGGGAAATGTAATAATGGTGTCTATCTCTCTATAAATAAGTTATATGAAATCGGATGAGACTATTGTATAATATTTTTACTTTTTCATTATTTCGATGATTACAGAATTAAATTCGGTCAATCAAGCAAAAAGTGATAAACTTTATTTAGTACAAACCCAGTACAAGCTAAAACTTAAAATAAAGCAAAAAAAATTCTTTCGGATTAGAACAAAACGATAAATGGGATATATATATACAAACATAAAAATAAGTAAAACATCCAATATTCAAATGAAAAAATGGGCTTTCTTTAATGAACAAGCAATGTTATAGCCTTCAAATGGCACTGAAAATATAAACTACCGCGTCTATTAATAGCTGGCTCTGGAAGAACCATAACAAGATCTCTTGGCTCTACAGTGTCTGTACTTTCCACTATTGGCCATGAAAATGTGTTTTTTGAAAATTTCGTGAACTTCACTACCCAACCATCAGCCTTGGACACCATTCCAACGAAATGCTTTACTACCTTCTTGGTGCAGTATCTAACGAGCACTCAAGAATTGTCAGAATCACTTTCCATATCTTCACTGCTTGAGGAAAATGATCTTTTTTTTTTGTTATTCTTTTAGCTGGTTTAAATTTTCCTGTTTCTTTTTGTTTTTTAATTTTTTCTTTCTGTTTTTTTCTAAGTCGTTTTAAGGCTTCTTCTGAAGTTAATATTTCTGCACCAGCACATACTCTTGATTTTTTTTTGTTGCTTTGGTTTAGTTGCTTGCACATACGCCGGATTTTTTTCTCAGCATTTCTTTCGATGTAGACGCCACTGTGTCATCTCTTAGGGAATTTCCCTCAACAGCTGTAGCATTTGCTGCCACCACGGCTTCTTCGATGTGTAAATTACTCTTAAAATTATTCCATCTTTTTAGAGCTTCTGGTAGGAAAACTTCTTCTGATATAGCATTTTTATCAAGAGGCCTAATTCCATCTTTCCAGAATCCACCCTTTATATCCTCAGTTGAAAGAGTTGTCCAGGTCTTACAGAGAAACTTTGAAAATATTTTCTTTGGTGGTTTCTGACCCACTGCGTTGCCAAGATATTAACTTCTCATCCTATTATAGTTTGAACGGCCGAAAGATAGAAAGATCTAAAGGTTGAAGTAGTGGTTTTAATATTGTTATATTGCTTTCAATGGGTGCTGGAAATATTTGCAAATTTATATGGGTTGAATGACCATCGTAAATTATTAAAGTGGGACGTTCTGGACCGAGTGCTGGAATCAAGGAAATAATTTGTAAAAATCTCATTTTCCATCCAGCCTTTCTTGCTGGCAGCATAAACGGTGCCAGGAAAATTTGCATTTGGAGGAGCATAACACCAGTCGCACATATGTTTACCCTGAAATAAGATTAGCGGTGGAGCTTTATCGCCCTCTGCATTACACATCAGGAGAATTTCTTTACCAGGGGAACCTATTGTCCTCAAAGATGCTTTGTTAATTGCACCGACTATTTTAGATTTTCTCAGGTCTACACTTTGGCTTCTTTCATCCAAGTTCCATATGTTTTGAGGCTTGTCAAGAAGTTGAAGTTCTGTCATAGTTTTTTCCAATAATTCAAGTTATTCATAAATTATAAATGGGTTTAACGCTTTTTTTCTAGCATATTTCACATTTTGGGGAATCTAGAGGCTCAGATTATGGCATTTCTTGAAGTTGAGAAACCAATCCTCGCCAGGGACGTCGTTTTCCGTTACAAACTTGCCAACTAATTCACATACTTCTTTCCTAGATAAACTGAATCCCCACTTTTCTAGGATATTCAAGCCATTAGCTAACTCAAGTTCTTCTGCGATTGGAATACAAATTGGACGTCCTTTATTGTCTTGTTTGTTTCCTCGGATACCTTTAACACGACTGTAAAGTCGTAAGGTATTTTAAATTGTTTAGAAGCCCCATATATTGTGAGTCGCCCAGCATTTACTTCATTTATTGCCAAAGTTAAATTTGCCTTCATATATTTAATTTCAGCTACATGTCTTTTCTTGATATAAGTTCGCACCATGATGTATCTAAAACAACGGGGTAAATGTGTTACGTATGTCACATTTTCCCCAAAGTTATGTTTCACATTTGCCCCAAGAGGCAATTTTTCACGGGGCAAATGTGATATAAACAAACGTACATATTCTATACAGTTTTAAAAAATAAAATTTAAAATACTAACACAGACTTGCCTCAACAAATATTAATTTCACATAAAATTGCGAAACACATGTAGACTTAAATGTTAGGTTATATGTTACGATTAGTCATTCATGCCCCGTCTGCCCTGACACTGGCTGAAATGAGGGCGGTTCTAGTGTGGCGCTTATTTGTATGCAAGCTTATAAGCTTCTACGGTAGATGGCGATAATTGTTTTAGATTCACGTTCAATTTATGAACCAGTCTCACACTTGTCCCATTATCACATTTACCCCACACCACCTTATACCAACTTTTATACTGTACTTTGTCACACTGTTGAGCTACCCCGTATATGTGACTTCAAACAACATCAAACATTACACTAGGGTTGTTTGTTTGCTTTACGGGCTGTAAAGTGTTATTTATAATGAAATAATCATTATAATGAAAAAAGTATTTTAGAAGCATTTCCTCGCATTTAACGACAAGCCATTCCTGAATCCTCAGACACCAACTATGAAATCTATTCAAATGATCCTGCAAAAGTTGTAGTTGTATTTTTCTCTCTCCCTCGTCAGAAAATACTAAATAGTTTGATTCTTATATTACGTAAATTAAAGAGATGTGTGCCACAATGTGAACTTTGTAGAACGCCTGTTAACGCAAAGTTAATTATTCTGACACACTGTATTCACTCACTTTATTTAGCCACCTTAGTTTAGTAACAAAAGCTTAATACTCAAAGTTTGCTTAGCAAAAGTGTGTAGGTAGTGTACCCTACCTAATGTGCATATTTAGGGGGTTGCACGTCCGTTTGGGGTGGTAGAATTTTTTCGTGACTCCCAAATTTAATTATTAAAACAAAACTGTATAATTTTTTCTATTTTTCACATGTGACTCACCGCCTGGACTATTTAGATTATGGTGTTTTATTTTATAAGAGATCTGAAAGGAGCACTCTATTGTAAGACTGATGCTTGGTAGTGTTAAATTTGATTTTCTTAGCGTAGAAAATGATGTTTTCCTTCAGGACTGGTCAGCCATACAGTTCTCATGAATGTCAATTGCACAAAAAGGTAGCGATGAAGTATTGCGTAAAAATTATCAGCATGTATTGTTAGCAATAGCTTAGTCGCTAAAAATATCAATTAAGATATGCTTACTTTGTATTTTTTTTGTTTACCCTTTAGGGATTCCTAGAATTAAGTTTATCATGTATTTGAGATTGATTATGTTATGGGGAATTTGTAGAATTTTATCACAACTGTACAAAAAACAATGCTCATTATCATTTTCCAAAAAAAAAATTTCAGTGCTCGTGATCTTTGATCTGCATATTGTACAGGGTGGGTTTTTATATTTTGGCGTGAGATATTTTATATTACAAAAAAGCATAGAATAGCCGCGAAAATTATAAAATATTGGATTTTTTTGACACCTAGTAAGATATTCTACCTTATTTGAAAAATGTATAATTTGTCATTTACCCTTTCTTTAAATACTTAGCATGAAACATTGGTAAAATGTTATTTAAAAATTTAGGTTTAAAAATCGAAATTGAAACCAAGACGAAATTGTTTTCCGGGCTTTAAAAAAATTAGGATTTCCCTTTAAAAAAAACCAAATTTTTTTAATAAACTATAAAAAAATCACCCTAGACCTGACCTTATATTATGTCCGATTATTTATAGAGATTTTGTCGTATGTTGTTAAAAAAAACAACTGATTATTGAAATAAAAAATATACAGAGTGGTAATTAATGTCGTGGACGTATTTCAGAGGGTGATAGTACTCGACAAAATAAGAAAAAATACCAATATATACGTGGTCAGAAACGCACCTCTTTCGTTATAAGTGTGTCAAAGTTTCAATTTTTTTTGCGTTTTTCTCCAGTACATTCCGAGATAATTAATACATGTATTATTTTAAAGAACCTCTACAATAAAATATCAAAATTATTCGACGCAATATAGAGGGTGTTATATTTTTTTGCATCACCTACAAGATTATTTTTCGGAACTGTTTTTGGAGCACCCAGTATAAATTCTGATATAAACTTTAAATTCTTTGTTCATTTCTTTAGCTTTTTTTTTTTTTTGCATTATTCTCCTGTCTGTCAAAGTTTTCGATTTATTTGCAAAAATTGTCATCGATGCAAATTAAATGTAGGCGAAATAATGATAATCATTCTTTGCGTTTTTCTCCAGTAAATTCTGAGATAATTAGTTCAAATTTAGTGCATGTATTATTGTTAGGAATCTCTACAATGAAATATCAAAATTGTCCTCTCAGTATATAGGGTGTTACATTTTTTGCATCACCTACAAGTTTATCTTTCGGAACTTTTTTTGGAGCACTCTGTATGAATTCAGATAAAAAAATTAAACTCTCTATTCATTTGTTTCTTTAGTCTTTTGTATTATTCTCGTATCTATCAGAGTTTCCGACTTATTTGCAAAAATTGCCATGGATGCAAATTAAATTTAGGCGAAACAATGAAACTGGAAAATAAAACTAGTAGACTGAAACAGGTCATTGTTGATTCAGTTTTTTGATCTGACATTTTGTGACAGCTAATTTTTTTGTTTAACGTTTTCGTACTTTTTTGTTTAGTGATGGTTGAATTCAATGAATGCATTTCATTTATGGACTCGGCTATGTGAAAATGGATCACTCAGAAATCCACTCATTTATCAGGAGCAAATAAAAAAGAGCAGCAAAGGAAGCAGTCTTGAATGCAGTATAAAATGATCCTGCTACCAGTACGAGAAAAATTGCAGCAACACTTAACATTTCATTTCTGCTTGTTTGGAAAATTTTAGGACACAACTTAATGTAACTTCACCACATCCAAAGAGTGCAAGCTCTTCACTTACGTGATTTTCCGCTACGTTTAAATTTTTGTCAGGGATTCCTACAAATGCTAGCTCAAAATCAATTATTTGGAAACACGATTTTATTTAGCGATGAGGCAAAACTTTCAAGTAATGCCACAAATAATTTTCATAACAATAATTGTTGGGCAGAAAAGAATCCGCATTTGATATGCAAAGGTAATTTCCAGCAGCAAATTTGTGGGCCAGCATTATTGGAGATTTTTTGATAGGGCCATTTTTTTTTGCCAGCAAAGCTAAACGGACGATATTATCGTCAATTTCTCGAAGACGAACTCCCAGGATTGCTAGAACATGTACCAATTCTTCTTAGAAACCAAATGTGGTTGATGCACGATGGTGCATCAGCCCATTTCAGGATAGAGGTAAGGGAGTTCCTAACCCAAAATTTTAACAAACGTTGGATAGGGCGAGGGGGACCTCAGCCATGCCCCCCTATATCTCCAGATCTGAATAGCCTGGAATTCTTTTTTTGGGGGCACCTGAAAAAATTTCTGTATCAAAACCCAATCCAGATAGAAGAAGATTTAAGAAACAGAATAATGGCTTCATGTGAAATTATTCGCAATACTAGAATATTTGACAAGAGTCCGTCGCTCCATGAGGGGAAGACTATTCTTGCGTTTCAGAAAGAGGACATTTTCAACACCTTTTATAATTTTGTTTCGTTTTTAATTCAACTTTAAGAAATGTATCACTGTGGATAGATTTAAAATAAAAATATATGTCAATACTTAAAATACTGCAATTAAAAACAGTTTTTCATTTTTTGCTTTATTTCATCTACATTTAAATTGCAATGATGGCAATTTTTGCAAATAACTCGAAAACTCTGACAGATACGAGAATAATGCAAAAGACTAAAAAGCTAAAGAAGTGAATAGAGAGTTTAAATTTTATATCAGAATGCATACAGGATGCTCCAAAAAAAAGTTCCGAAAAATAAACTTGTAGGTGATACAAAAAATATAACACCCTGTATACTGCGACGGACAATTTCGATATTTTATTGTAGAGGTTCTTAAAGATAATATATGTACTAAATGTATACTAATTATTTCGGAATGTACAGACAAAAATGCAAAAAACGAGACAAAAATTGAAACAAGGACACTCTGTATAACGAAAATGGTGCGCTTCTGATCATATATGGCATGTCGAGTACTATTTGGAAAAACTGAAATATGTCCACGACATTAATGAACACCCTGTATATGATCAAAAATCGGTAATTTTATTACATTATTAAATTCTATGCCAAATTGTAGGCAAACTTGACATAACAAACCATATGCTTATATGTTCTTGTTTTCGAGATATTCACATATAAAAATTAACAATTTCGGTCTCCGAGAAGCTGTAAATTTTAAAAGGTTCGATCTAGGGCAAAATGAATTACACATTCATATCTTAGTTTTTTTATTGCCTTTCTTGTGATATTCACTTTTGGTCTAAACGGAAGTAAAAGTTTTCTTGCTTTTCAAAAAAAAATCGGAACAAGTTTAATGTAATGTTGAGCTTTAAAGTGGTGCCATAGGAAACACCTTACAAAACTAAGATAAAAAATTCAAAATGATCATTTCTTAAACGTGAATTTTCCAATGTTATGTCATTTTTTAAATACGTATGTTTAATAAAATGTTTAAAAACATCACAAACATATCTGCAAATTTTGTGTTTAAAGATATTTTGATCATCCTGTACAACGTAGTGAAAATAGAAAAGAGGAACGAGTTAATGTATTTTTATTAGTAAGCAAATAATAGTTTCAGTTCAATTAACTTAAGACTAACCTACAAATTCCCTATCTATTTTGAGTGGCCATGATTATTTATTTCAGTGCTATTTTTTGTGATTTGTTTTATTTAATAGTAACAGGTTAACCCTTTTTCTTGGTCTGTGATATTTTAAGAAATGCAAAGACAAACTTGTACTCATTAGTGTATTCAATAAAGATCTGATAAAAAAGTAAAATATTTTTGGGTTCTTAATTGTTACATTTTCCTATTCATATCTTAAAAATGTATACAGTAAAAAATGTATGTAACTGTAAGAAATTGCAAGGGTTTTTAAGTTTGAATTAAGTCTCCTCTGTTCCTCCTTTCTTTTAACGCTGAGGCCAAATGCTTCCGCTGAATATGTAATGTGTTTGCAAGCGCATCAGCAATTTTGGTGAATCTCCTCTGCACCCTCTCCAACAACTCAACTCAATATCCTTTGCATAGTAGGGGTTCTATAATGCAGGGGCATATTCTAGTTAAGGACTTACATGAGACTTGTAGATTTTTCATTGTTTCAATTAATCTATAGTGAGATCAGAAATTATTAGTAAGTTAGATTTTTTGACTATCTGAATAATATGATATTCATATTTTAATGAGTTACTGATTATTATACCCAGATCCCTCTACTCATTTACACGTTTAAGTGGTATCCGGCACATAGTGTATTCGTTATGAGGTTTTTTTGGACCGAGGTACACTTATCCTTTAATTCAAGCGCAAAATCAGTGACTGGGTTCGAGTAAAGTTTAGTATCGTCAGCAAAATACGAAACATTTGTTTCGATAAGTTGATAAATAATAATGGTCTTATCACTGACCCCTATGGCATTAAACTGGTGACCTGATACTGGCTTGAGTAAGAGCCATTTGTCCTTACTTAAGAGGATCTATTGGGGAGCAAACCTTCAGTGAATTTGTGAAGATTTCCATGAATTCCAAAATTTCAAGTTTGTAGAGGAGCATTCTGAAGGCCTTCTCTTGATCGAGATAGAGGACATCAACAGATTGGCCTTTATCGACATTGCTTGTCCAGTGGTCGAAGCACTCAAAGAGTTTTGATGTGGTTGGCCTCTGAGGCAAGAAATCATGCGGTGAGGGGGGTATTACCTGACTTTCTAAGAGGAATTGTGTTACCTCAATTTGCGCCCAAAAGAATATTCTATTCTACTTCAAATCCCCGAATTTTATTTTATAAATATGTCTTAATTCCACGTAGGCAAGTAGTGTTTGGTTAATCAAGGTTTTTAATTGCTTTACTTGGGGCGAGGGCGCTAAATCAGATTCTTATCTTAGGCGACAGTCCTCCTAGATACGACCTTGGAAGTGTAGTTCTTCTATTTATACACGGATCCACCAATAAGATTGTTATACATACAAGCTTCCAGTACACACAAGTAAATTAGACCAATGTTGGCGGTCACCCAAGGACCTTATTTTTTACCAAACGGAAGGAGTAAAATTGAGGTACATAAACGGTAAATTTCAAAGAAACAAATTGTTCAATCTGCGGTATTTGAACACTAACATTGCACAGGACATGTCATAAATATAAAAGAAGCCGAAGTTTCTGCGTTTGTCGGTATCGGGATTCTATAAACGGAAAATTAGAAGGTCTATTGAAATCTATAAGCTTTCTGATGTTAATAGGGATACGGGCTACAGTCTACATCTTAAGTGCAATCCTTTTGTTACACGGGGTCGGGATTCGGTAAACTCCGAGCTGATTCAGTGTTCTGATTTTGTGAATTAAAGATCCTTGAATATGCCTCATGCAATTTTGACACGTTCTAATCCAGGTATGGGCAAAGTTTACTGAATATAATATAAGTTCCCGCACTTCGACGAAAATTCCGATCTACCTATACCATTCCCCTCGCCGCAGCTGGTTCTCGGCAGTCCACCGTTTTCAGTTGTGCGAGGCGCTGGTGTGTACACAGTGGATTTTGTTTACGATTAACATATTGTCGGTTGTTTGTACGTGGTAGACCAATAAAATGCCCGTCGAATATTGTTCTGTGGATAGCTGTTTTTCAAAACGTGGAGGTCGATTATTGTTTTTTCGCTGTCCAAAGGATGAACCAAGGTAGGCACCTACCTATTTTGGAATATAAAATTGTAACATTATAATTTTTGTACAATTTTAAAAAATATATGAATATTCTTTGTATAGTACCCATTTTTTTGGTATTTAAATTGAAATATAATATCTCTGCAGATGTCAAGTTTGGAAGTCGCATTTAGGGTTTACTGGGGACCACAAATATGCAGACATTAATTCTGAGTTGTCCTATCAAAAAAAAATAGGATTTGCAGCCATTATTTTACGGACGAAAGCTTTATGTCACCTTTAAAGCAACGCCTCCAGTACAATGCGATTCCCACATTATACCTATCCAAAAAGTGGCTAAAATTTGGGGGGTAATATCTCCAGTGTGTCTGGTTTTTCCGGAAAAAATCCGAAAAGCTAGTTTCTAAGGAATTTGTTTCATAAATAGTGTAGAAGCGCTACTGGTTTTAAAAATCCTAGCCGAAGACGAGGATTTTTACTTCCCTCGTAAAAGGGAATGTAGTAGAACAGTGTTGAAAAATCACCCTCCGAGATTTTTTCAGATATTTACGTTTCAGGGGATCTCCAGATACCGACAAACATGTTTTCTCCATGCCGTCGGTCACTGTCCGTTCCCGGTGTAACTAGAAAACTAAGTACTTATCCCATTGACTTCAAATTTTGGTCAAAAATTAATGGTCATTATGAGATAATCTGGTAACATTTTGTTGAAAATCCAAAATGGCTGTAAAAATGGCGGCCTAGTAAATTGTTAAAAAAATATTACTAAAAAAACTACACCTCACATTTTGCACAAAGTGTTACGTAGTAATCGACGGGTAGAATTTTGATACGAATCCGACATGGCGTAATAAAATATTTAAGTAAGAATTGATTTTGGTTTAGAAGTTAACTGTTGATGGCGAAACAAAATGGCCGTTAAATTATTACTTCTATATCTCTAAGAGATGGAAAACTATAATATCGGCAAAAAGAATTTTTTTTTTCGCTAAATTGATTTAAAACGACCCAAAAAGTGTAAAAACATAATTTCGGCGAAATCTATTTTCTGCCTGTCTGTTAGTTTGTGATACATTTCAAAGAAATGTATCACAAACTAAGAAATAATTGTGCTATCGAGTTTAAATTTGGTATATAGGTAGTAATCCATATAGTATTAGTAAAATCGGTTGAGAAGAAGGGGGTGAAGTGGGGGATTAATTGATAAAAAAAACAACAATTTTTTGTTAATAATTCCGTAATATGCCTTTTTATGGGTTTTGGGGTACTCAGATTTGAATCATAACACTTTGGTAAATAATAAGGGAAATAATAAATATAAAAGAATTTTGTCTTTGTTCTTGCAGCAAGAACAAGAAATTTGCAAGAGTCTTGTGAAACACTACATATGCCACTTAAGTCCAATTTGAAAAAAATGTCTGTCAGCAAAATTCAAACCACTACAACTTAAAATGGTGAATATACAGGGTGTCCCATGAAATTTTGACTAGGGAATATCTCAGTTGATGTACAAAATAGAATAAAGTGTGATTCATAAGATACATGGTCTTAGCATAGCTTTGATCATACTCTGTGTCTTATTAAAAATAGAAAGATTGGTTTGCTACGGTTTTGTGAGCTACCCTGTATGATCAAAGTTATGTTTAAATAAGTCCTTAAGACACTATGTCCATTTTCGAACACCAACCGGGATGTACTCTATTATAAACAAATAATATTAAGAACGCATTTCTTACACTGTTATAACTTTTATAGTTTACCAATAAAAAAACTTAAAACAAAAAGCAACATGCTTTTGTATTACCGGCTTAATTTAGCTAAAACTTCTACTCTTCATTAAAAATCAATATTCCAGGAAGGGAAATATTTACGTACTCGGACACCAGAAAGTACCTTTCGTAAACGTTAGAAAAATCCCGGCTATTGCATTATGACATGGCAATGCTTGTTATGAACATATAATATTATATCATTTATTAAAAAAACAATGTAAAAAATGGTGATGCTTTTCGACTGTGATATTTTTCTTCTCTCCATCTCGTACGAATAGTCACGTCCATATAACGGATTTTTTAAACATCAAATTAATTTCCTTAATTTTTTTTTTTTAAATTAATAACTGTCGGATACTAGTAATAAATATTAAACTTTATTACTATTTTTATTTTACAATCGAACACCGCCTGACAACGTCTACCC
This sequence comes from Kuschelorhynchus macadamiae, assembly GCA_030620095.1. NCBI lineage: Eukaryota > Metazoa > Arthropoda > Insecta > Coleoptera > Curculionidae > Kuschelorhynchus > Kuschelorhynchus macadamiae. Next base: position 1,189,669 of record JAUTXW010000227.1, read on the forward strand.
CACAATATGCATTTTATTAACTCTAATCTCCCCTGGAAGTTTTTTGTTCAAGGCGGCACGGGCTTTGTCCCAGTCGGCAGGCTTGTCTAGCCCGTTCGACAAAGTTCCGACCCGGAGTCAAGGAACTTATATATTATATTCAGTAAACTTTGGTATGGGCAACCTTTGCTTAGCCGAGGACGTAATTTCGGGATTTAATCAGGTCGCGAGCCGTAGGTAAGAAATAAGTAGGTAGTAGTGAATAAAAAGCGATAAAAATACACACATTTTTTTAATTGATTATAATAGCATTATCAAACATATAAAAAACAAACTAACAAAAACAGATAGAAAAATCAAGTAAAAATTGATGAGAGAATTGAGGTTGAAGCTGAGAAATAAAATGATCAATATTGGGGTCAATATCACTAGTACATAGGCGCAAAGTTGTTTCTAAACTAACATCTGTAAGCCGAGTACGATGCTTATTTTTATTAATTTTCGTGATTGAAAAAAAGCTGCTCACATTTATACATGCTACCGAATGTACAAAATATTTTTCTTGCGAAAACTCTCAGTTGTAGATACTTTTCTTCGGAAAGGTATGTTCTGTAAAATGCGCTTAGTCCACATCATCAAATTCAAATATGAGTCTTCTTAAAGCTCGATCAACTCCATTTGTAGGTGAAGCGGAGCATCTTCTACATTACACTTACAAGGATTTGCAAAAATATTGAAAGTGCTATTCATGTCCTTAAAATCGTAAAACCGATCAGTGCATTGCTCTGACACATAACTCTAACTATAAAACTAGCTTGAACAACACTGTCTAGATTTGATTTTTGAGAATGGAACATTTGTTGCTGTTTCCCTAAATCGATAATGAGTTTTTTAATTTTATCCTTTCTTAACTGGCCCGTAAGTAAATTATATTGAGCGAAATGCTTCCTGAAGTAATGCCGCTTCATATTGTATTCTTTTAAAACATAAATTGTTTCATTGTACAACAAACACCTAGGTTTACCACTGTGCACAATAACAATGTATTCATCAGTCCATTATAAAGTTTTCTTTAGTGCTTTTTTTATATTTTTATGTTTGTTAAATGACTCTTAAGATCACTAAGAAAAGCTATTATAAAATCGTAAGTTCAACTCGGCTAGCTGATGTTTTAGAGCAACTTAATAAGATTATAATTTTAATGTAAAATACTCCGGCTAATTGAACTTAGCAAACGTTGGAAAAGTTTTTTTTATAATTTGGCTATGGGCGCCAGAGCTATAGGAGCTCGAAGAAGAAAGATATACAGATATAAAATAAAGGAAGAGAGCAACTTAAAATAATTAGATTTAGATATTTAATAAAAAATAAAGGTAAAATATATGCTAATGTGACCTAAATTAAATAAATGTAAAACAAAATCACGTAACTACCAATTTATTTTTCCTTGGACTGTGTTTTTTTTTTTTGAATATTGTTTTCAATTTTTACAATATAAGTACCTGACATACGTCAGTTTATAAATTTCCACATATACAGATTAATAACAATTTAGTTAAATTAAGTGGAAGTGAAGTTAAATTTCTCTTACAATTGAAATTATTATATTTTATATTTTGGAAAAGATATGCATAAAAATCAATTAATTATTAAATTAAGGTTAGAAAGTACATTTTCTCATAAAATTAAGTTAAAATATTCAAACGATTCAATTTAACAAAGATAATAAATTACGATTTAAGTCAGCAAGGATAAGAAAATCATATAGATCTAAAGAAATTAAATGGGTTAAATAAATTCAGTTGGTAATTAGATTTTTTTAATATTTTTTAAGCAGCTGATCGTTTATCAGTATGATTGAATTTTATTTATGTGAAGTTCTTTGTGAACAAACAAACAATGAAACTCAATTATGTGTTCGGTTGTTGATTATCAATTAGTTAATCAACTGATCTTTTATCAGTTTGATTTAATTTAATTAGTAGATAATATGAAGTTCTTTTGGAACAAACAAACAATGAAACTCAATTATGTGTTCGGTTGTTGAATATTACTTAGTAAAGCAGCTGATCTTAAACCAGTTTGATTGAATTTTATTTATGTGAAGTTCTTTGTGAACAAACAAACAATGAAACTCAATTTTATGATCGGCTGATATTTGACCTTATGCAAAATTTCAAAAATGACAACATGACTCTAGATAATTTTAGACACATTTAAGCAAATATCTTAAGTAGAAAAAAATTAATCATAAATAGTCAAGTTATTATAAATTCAAATTAAGATAGAATAAGAGACATTTTAATTCAAAAAGTCCAATTTGATATTAGAGGAAAATTACAATAGAAAAGAAAATCAAAATTTCAGTTCCATAATCCCAATAAATTTACCATGAAATCAAATGCCACAATCTTAAATTTAAATTAGTGAAATATCAATGGTATTACTCACTAGTATGATACCTTGAGTTAATATCACATAATTTATAAGAAAGAAAAATTTTATACCTAATTAGGATAAATGTAAATGTCCAAAAATCTTTAAGAAAGTAATATTTTAGTACAGATAATAATTTTTACAAGTAAATATACCAATGCCACATAGACAATATTTATACACAGTGTAAGTATTAATTTATACCTACATTAAATTTGATATATTTAAATCAAGAAGATATGTTTAAATTTTACGTAAATCGACGAAAATTTATATATATAGATATATAGATATATATATATATATATATATATATATATATATATATATATATATATTAACAATAATTTATAATTTATACCATTTATATATTTTTTTAAGATAATTATTAATTAATAAAAAGAAGGAATTGAAGACTGAAGAGAGTTTTCGGTATGTAATTTTCAAATAAGCATTAAGTAATTCCTAATGAATTAATGCATGGCCACTACATCAATCCAAAGAAGCGAAAATAAGAAAATTATAAATCACTTATTTTTTCAACATATGCCCGGGAGTATAACCTTGCTATGGCGTCATTCCTTGTAGACTACCCAAGTCCAAAACAGGAACAATGACACCCTGGAACTGGCCACACAGCACTTGTCCAAAAAAATGACCACACGGTACAAAAAAAGGACTTCTTCCTCCAGGAATTGAGAAGATTTACCACAAAACAGTTACCATTAAATTTTCCTCGCCCAGAAATCACTTTTAATTTGAATTATGCAATAAATTCTTCATTTTATTGATTATTTACTTTTAATATCTATTTTCCAATTAATAATTAAAACAATTGAAAGTGGTAGGGAGAAAATTGTAGAGAAGAGGAAAAATGTTAAAAGAAAAAAAACCTGAAACAAAATGGCGAAATGAGTCAACATGTTCACAATACACAAAAATGTAATTTTTCTTGCCAGAAAACACTCAAAATTAACTTACCAGATGTTATGGCTTAAGAAAGCAGTAATCTATTACTGAATTTAGATTTTATTGGATTTAATCCAGCATCTAGGCTGACTAAGTTAAAATATTAACTAAATTCCAACTAACTTATCTCATGTTTACTTTCAACAATAGAAATTTTGCAAAAGAGGCTCGAAACGACTGACCCACTCGGTTTTATGGAATCGGACTACATAAAAACAGTACATCCGTATGTCTCACCAAAACATGGCGCCAATTCAGAATCTATTTTTGTCAGTTAAGATTTTTAATAATGAAAAACCCAATTAATAGTTAATATTTGATCAATCTAAAACTCAGGAAATTTTCTCAATACAACTATCTATGTGATACACCTAATAAAGAATCAATTAGGGACCATTTTGTTTTATAATAATATTCATGATATTGAAAAGCATATGTATAAATTTTATTTTAAATGTGGCGGACGAAATCTGAATCTAGAAATTTCCTTCGAACGTGTTTTACAAAGCGAGAATTTGCCATCTGTTGATTCGGGATCGATATAATAACTTCGGTGCCATGCATGCGGTACTTAATAGTCCAAGCAATTGTTAATCCAGTAAAATTGTGATTTGATGCTATTAATTAGAAAATTGTTAATATTATTTAGTTTAAATTGAATTTTGAACCAAACATTGTAACGAACGGAAAAGTTTGTTACACCATTTGTTTTGGACTTGACGACATTCTGTGTCCACTTTCCGCTTTTTTAAATCAGACATATTGATAATTTTTTTTCTTCTGAGCTGAATTTACTTGAATATTTCCGGCGCCTTTTCTTATCAGTTGTTAAGAAGTAATGAGTTAACACGCGCGCTGATCGATGATGATGATTTCTTAACTCCGATCCAAGCAATAGTTTAGTCCAATAAGACTCTTGTGACCTGAGAATGCTCAATGTCATGAGTTATGAGGGCGAAGAAATTAATGGTTCAATTCGCCAATTGTTTGGCTGCTCACTTTCAAACCTCTTCCAATCATTGATTAAGATCTGGCCTATGAGTTCTTAGGGAAGAACACTATTCCCATCAATAATTGTTTTACAGAAGCAGAAATTTTTAATAAAATAAAGGCTTTTGATATTTCCAAGAAGACTGGTTCAGCTGGAATCCTTACCATTCTTTTGGAAAGATGTAGTCAGTCGTCCGAGCCGCTCTGTAAGCCAACGCTAACCCTTCCCCCCCACCAAAACTTGTTCGGGTTATTTTAAAACAATATCAACAGCTAAAAATGAAAGGCAGTTATCCACATTAGTCTCTCATAAGAACAATTTTTGCTTTGGGAAAATCAGATCAAGATTATTAATTTAACAATTTAGTGTATCTGTTTTACTTACGACATTCTGATTATTTTCGGAATAGCAAGTAACGTCGCTAAACTTTAGGTAAGACTTTAGTTTTCTTCGTTATCAGAATTAGAATAATAATCTGATTCTGATAAATAATTACGATCACTACCATAATTGGGAAGTGAAAGAAGATTTAACATGAACAAAAAAATTCTTAATTCTCGTCCTCATAAACCCATATGTACCAATTTTGGACGCGATCGGACATACTTACCTTCCAGGTACCTTCCCCCTCCAAGAGGCCTTAACTTCTGGGTAAAAGTAACAGACATAATTTGCCCAAATTACATACAACAAACAACATAAATGTTAAGTTAAATGAAAGTTTGAAAAAACACCATTTATTGCAATTTGTTGCAGCTAAGTTTAGTGTGCTGTAATAAGCTCAATATGCAGTTTGATGCAACCGTAATTGAGTGTAATTTGATAATAATATGCTTTCCCAACTTGTATATATAAAAAAATTCAATGAAAAATTCAGTTATCTCTTAAAGCTGGCTTTTAAAAGACAACCACGCTTACTATTACAAAAATAACTAAATTATTAAATGTACTTACCTTGAATGTTTATCACTCTTTTATTGCAAAAACTAAATTACTTTGTAGCCTCACAAAACAAGAACCTGGTTTAGACGTAAATTGACAAGAAAGAATGGGAATTATTTGACGTTTAATATACTTAAAGTTTTTCAACAGCCTATTAATAAATAATTTACTCGAAACGTTCAACACAAACAAATATATTTGTAGGGACATACTAAGCATACAAAAATGCAGTTAAACAACCAAAAAAGTCAAGTTGGATTTTTGACTTTTTATGTCTGACTTTGAATTTTTGCCTTCTGCGTCCCTGCCTGGCGGTGTTTCAAAATTATCTAATGACATCGATTGAAGCTGACCAACAGATTAAAGCGTTTACATTCAGCGGCGGCTCGTCAGATGAGGCAACTGAAGCGCCCGCGCCGCCTCACTCGCTTTCCTATAAATATACATTTTTATTTTCAAAATTAATTCTTTCCAAGTTGATACATTATTTTTTGAAAATTGTCTCAAACACTATGAAAATTTCATCAAATATGCGTAAATCATAAATAAACACTTTACTTTACTAACCAACAGTACAATGTCTAATAACTGCTATATCATTTCTTTTTTATTCGATTTTACCTATACGCGGCGATATGAATTGCGCCTCGGACACTTGAATGGTATTTGGATTTTTAATAAGTCTGAGAAAGAGGCAAAAGGGTCGTGTTGCATATGTAGATTCATTCCATCTCTTTTTATTGTATTTGAGGCGATGAAAACTTCGCTTAATGATTGAGACGTTGCCATTTAATTTCTAGCACAGATTGAATATAAATGGAAATAATTATTATTTATCGGTAAATGACAATCGCGCATCCGGCTGCCAAATGCAAGCCGTTTTTGTTTTTGTTGATATTTGCGTGAGCGTGTGGGGTATTCGTATTTGACTGTTACCGGTAACGGTTTGAGATTGGGTGGATATTGAGATTATTCGGCAATAATTTGGTGTTTGTTTTATAGTATTATTTCGTGAATGTCGCGCGTTTAGTCTGTGTCGAGTGTTACTCTATCTAAAGTATTTTTGACGTTGCGTTAGTTTAATTATTGAGTAGATAGACTGATAGAGTAGTTTATATGAATTAGTGATTAAAATTTAAAATAAACGAAACGTGTGAACTATGAATCCAGTCCACGATATCGTTATGTCACTATTGACAACGGCATTTTCCAGACGTCCCGAGAATGAGAAAAAAGAAATTCTTCGCGGACAATATAAACGATCATTTCAAACGTCATGGTATCAAACACACACTTGGATTTGTGGAAGTGTTTTTAAGCAGCGTTTATATTGTTGGCCTTGCTTAATACTGGGAAAAACAAAAACAGTATGGACTTCTGATGGATACGTTGATTTTAAAAATTTTTCTAGAGCGGTTAAAATGCATGAAGGGTCTAAAGACCATATTCAAAATACCTTAGGTTTTGTACGTTTGTCTCAAAATATGACTACAATTAAAGATGCGCTAATCGAAAATGCTCGTTTATCTAAATTATTATACAATGAAGATGTTAGGAAAAACCGCCTGCTTTTGACATACCTTATAGATACGACTATATTACTGGGAAAACAAGAACTGGCTTTTAGGGGGCATGACGAATCCGAATCTTCTTTTAACAGAGGGAATTTTAAGGAAGTTTTTAATTGTTTAATTAAACGCAACACCGAACTTGTAAAGCATTTAGAAGAGAAAATTGTATTTACGGGACAATCGAAAACTATTCAAAATGAATTAATATTCTGTATTGACGAACATATGAGAGACTTTATTAAACAAGAAATATCGAAGGCTACATTTTTCTCATTAATTGTAGATGATACGACGGATATAGTTGCAAAAGCCCAATGTTGTGTAACTTTAGGTATGTAAATAAATTAGCCGAAATAAAAGAACGTTTTTTAGGCTTTTTTGATATAAGTGAGGATTCTAGAGCTAATGCACTCTATAACTTAATTGTAAGAATCTTGGAACCTTTAAATTTTAAACGGAAATTAGTAGCACAATGTTATGATGGAGCTGCGGTTATGGCCGGAGATTTGAGCGGTCTACAAACACGAATAAGATCAGATGCCCCACAAGCAATGTACACTCATTGTGCTGCTCATCGTCTCAATTTAATTTTACAACAGGGTTCAAATTATATTAAGGAAAACAGAATCTTTTTCGCAACTTTGAAAAGTTTGCCTGCTTTTTTCCATAAATCGTACAAACGCACATCTATATTGGACAAAATAATAAAAAAAACCGCAAGCAAGTGATACAAGGTGGTATTCTCGATCAAAAATTCTAATTTTTGTTGCAAATAATTGGGAAGGACTAACCTTAGTTTTTCAGGACATGATTGAAAATCCAGAATTAGACTCAGATACTATACACATGGCCAAGGGGTATCTAAAAGACCTTTCCGATTTTGAATTTGCTTTTTTAACTTTTGCATTTAAAGAAATTTTTTTTGTTACTGATATCCTGTTTCAAGTTTTTCAGTTAAGTAACCTAGAAATTGATTTCTGCATTTCACAATTGAACATTGCCGTCAAACGATTAAATGAGCTGCGCGCTGAAAATTTCCTTAAATCCATTTTTGAAAAAGCAAAATCACTTACCGGATTGCCATGTAGTAGACAAACCCGTAGCATGAGCGAATCAGATTTAATGGAAAAATATAAAAATCTGTTTTATGAAATTTTAGACTGTATAATTTTTCAAATTAACATCAGGTTTGAAGATTTACACATAGGGGAATTTGTGAAACTTCTTAATACATCAAAATACAAAGACTTTGCCACAGAATTCCCTATTAGTCTATTAAATTCGTTAGAAAAAACGTATCCAAAAATGTTTGACAAAGACCGCCTCAAAAATGAGCTAAGCATAATTTACCGAGATGAACAATTTTATAAAGTCAATATTCAAGAACTCCTTAAACAAATTAATAGTTTAGAATCAATTTCAGTATTTTGTGAAGTATATCGACTTGCGACATTAATTTTGACAATCCTCTTAACAACTGTACAGGCCGAAAGAGATTTTTCGTGCTTAAAGCGAATAAAGACCTACTTACGAAATAGTATATCTCAAGATAGGCTCTCAGCCCTGTCGATCATGGCAATAGAAATAGAGTTATTAGTTAAACTTTCTGAATGTAATGGTGACTTTTATGACAAAATCATTGAGAAATTTGCTTCTTTAAAAGACCGGCGCATTAATTTAATTTACAAAAAGTGACTTAACTGCACCATCCACATACCTATTTGCCTAAACAGTTTTGATTTTTTATAAAAAAAATACTGTCCACACCATATGAGATTATTACAGGTTTATTACACTTTAAACTCGATTCTGACTATTTTGATTAAGTATTTTAAATATTTTTTATAAAAAAATCCAATGATGAAAAATGTGTATATTATATATCTTTGAGAAGAGTATATATGTATATATATCTGAGGATAAAACGAACTACGTGAAAATTGAGTGAATATCTTAAAGATTATTATTTTATTTTTATATCTATGTAATAATTTTTATTTTAAAAATTACTTAATGAAAAATTAGGCATATATCTTGGTATTGGTATGTAAAAGACAAAAACAAATCATAAAAATGAGTCAATTTGGGCGTGGCAGCCCAAAAATGTTTCGCCTGCAGCGCCATCTGCCTATTATAAGTAACAAACCTTTTCTCGCCTCACCAATTTTAGACACCACGAGCCGCCACTGTTTACATTGACATGTCTAAGGCGTTTGAAAGTGCCTTACATCAGCTTCTAAATAAAATAATAAATAATAAACCTACACCAGATGCGAAACTTAGACAAGTAGCGCGTTAGTTTTCTTTGGCCTAGGCGCGAGAGACATGTATGGTCCGCACCAAAAATTTGGTCGGATATTAAATATTATTAATAAATTAAAAATAGTATTACCCGCAACAATTCAATTATTTTGTAGGCAAAATATTATGAATATTTAGGTATTATATTATGTGAATTACTGGTTTTGTAAAGGTTTAATCTTATTTCATTAAAATGAAAAACTAATTATATTGATGTTTTAAAAAAATGTCAAATGCTCATATTCCTGCATTATTCAGAAAATGGTGTTTAAATTAGGAAAAAACACATTTTTAACTTTCACAAATATATTTATTTCTACACAAAATTATAAAAAATATCTGAACATTAATTATGTAACTAGTTGATTAAAAATAGTCTGTCTTTTATTAAGGAATTACATTGTAAAATGCCTTCATTTTATGTTTTTTTTAAGTAAAACCAATATTATCGGCATCAACAAACAAGGTTTTTGGGTAATATCTAAAACAAGGATAAAATAAATAATTTAATGACAAAAAACGATGCATTGGTATAACGTGCTATAACGGAGAAAATCAAAATATTGTGAACATTTTCGAATAAATGTTCTCAGTTCTTAGAAAATACGTTTTTCAATTATCTCTATTGTACAAGTCACAAGAAGCTAGTCCGGCCGAGATAGCCGTAGCTATCTCTAGCCAACGTTTGGACGAAACAGTCTTGTTAATACCGGTCGGTATGTCAATTCGATTTATTGAGCTGATTTATTTAATTACTGAGTGTTATGTTATGGAGTTAGTATGAGGATATATATTGTTAAAAAGTGCAATTTTTTTGTGTATACCGTGGCTGCTCCTCTAACACAACATATTATATAAACTGTTTTATTACGTATTCTATTTTTTTAATTATTTTAATATCTCTCTAATATTTTAAAATTACTTTTTATTGTTTATAAAAACTAATTATTTTCGTATCTTTAAAGCCCATTACTTTAACGTTTGCATTTTCGCATAACTTGTAATTACAATAACTTTTCTAAAAGACCTTTCCTTCTAGCCGCTTTAAGCCAACTGTTAAATCCAAAATTATTATATTTTTATCCTATAAAAAAACTATAAATCAGGCTACTTATAAAGTACCTACTTGTTAAAACATATTTTGCGTGAAGCTATTACACTTACTACTTACTTACTATCAGGCGTAAGAAATTATAAATGTTAATAAAACCAACATACCTTACGGGATCTTGAGGTAATTTAAACAGTGATTCATTGCTCCCATTTCTATTTGAACAATACAAATAAAAGCACTTATAACCAGGCATTTTTATAACCACAAAAATAAAACTATAAAAAATAAATGTTTGAAAAATTAAATAATAACATAAGCTCTCGTACTATCGATATCGCCGCTCGAGCAAGCACTTTTCCGTGCAAATTTAAAATATCAACTGGACCTCTTACTAGGAAGCGGAGTTTCACATAAATTCTCTATGCATGCGTTAGATAGGCACTTTCGTATCTGGTGTGGGTTTATCTGGGGTAAAATTACAAGAAATTCGCTTTTCTGAAAACTGCACCGATTTTATCTTGTCATTTATTTAATCAACGTCAAACGAATTTGATATTTTTTTCCTCATATAATGTTATTTTGTAATAAATATGTTGTTAAATAATTGTTTTCTTTTTATTTTATTATTTAACATACAATTTTTTTTGCCTTTTGCGAATTCGTACCATTTGGAATGGCATTCTATAGTGTACGTTTCAAAAAGGCTTGTCCACTTGTCCGATGATTGGATCGGTTACGACCGTACACTATTTATAATATTTAAAATAACTTTTTTGTAGGTACCCAGCATCGGTATTTGTTGGCGACACGTACTGCTACTTCTCGGGAATGACGTTCGCCGTAGTAGGAATCCTGGGTCATTTCAGCAAGACCACGTTGCTGTTTTTCATTCCGCAAGTGTTCAACTTCCTGTACTCCTTTCCGCAGCTCCTCAAATTCATACCGTGTCCCAGACACAGACTGCCAAAATTCAACTCCCGTACGGATCGTATGGAGTGCAGCACCACAGTGTTCAAGTATCCCGAATTAAGTATATTAGGAAAAATAATCATAAACCTATTCAGATTGTTCGGGCTTATACGCTGGGAGGAAAAGAACGATGTAGTAGTCACGAATAATTTCACTCTTATCAATCTGGTGCTGCTTTATTTAGGGCCAATGCACGAAGCTAAACTGACCACGGTCCTGTTGTTGATTCAGGTGTTGTGCACTATGCTCGCCTTTGTGATACGGTATCCGTTTGCGTCGGTCTTTTACGACGTTCAGTCGTTAAATTAGCCTAGGTTACCAAAACTTAATTCAATTAAGAAATCCTTTTTCTTAACGGTTTGCATATTTTGAAACAGGATGCTAATACTGAGCTGGGATTGGTCAATTTCATTGGAAGAAGATTTAATTGTAAGAATCTCGAGGGAGGAATAGTTTGGCTGACAATGTTGCCAAATTGTTTCAATTTATGTATTATTGAGGTTACTATATCTCACCGCTGTTTTCCGAAGTAACACTGATTCATATATAGCAAAATTGCCATTTACATTACCATACTAGCATGTTTGGTAATGTAAGGAAGAAATCTCGTTCGTGTGCCTCGTAATTGATTTATCGATCATTCGCAGCTTATTCAGCACAACTCTCCTGACGTGTCTTGTGTTTCAAAATATACAAAAAACGGTAATCTCGAAACACAGGATGCCAGGAGCATGGCGTTAAACGCAAACCTGCGATTCATCCATAACAAATTACGCACGCCCACGAACGAGATGTTCTGACTGATAGTGTTGCCAAACTCACAATATGTCTACGATTGTGATTCCAATTTTGATGTTACGTTTGTTCACTGTTTGTAAGTCAAGACTAGAGGTGGGCCAAACTGCGATTTTAGTGGAACAGTGACAAGATGTGACTAATCCAGTTGTGTCACTGTGACAAATAGCAGTGACTGGAGCAGTTTTTCTTGCCTGTTCCTCGGGCTGACCGTTCTGCTATAGATAAACCCTATAGGGTAAATCACGGTCGCGATTGCCACAGAGAGATGTTCATTGCATCTCAGCTTGCACATTTATGGTTTAACACTGGTTTATGAGATGTATATTTTGTTTAATGTTTTTAAACGTTAACAGTATTTAAAAAATACATACACAATTTGTGTATGTATTTTTTTAAGGTTAACTCTCACGTATGCCCCGTACATATTATTTTGTTTTTTTTTTAAGGCAGGGATAATATTTAAATATAAGAAGTTATTATGTTTTTTTTTCTGTATATTATTAAGCCAAAGACCTGTTGGTTGTTTCTTTGTTGTTACACTAGATAACTAGTTATATAATGAATAGGTTTATAGCTAGGTACTTTAAGCAATCAAGGAATGTTTTATGCAATAGTAGATAGGGTTTTTTTGGTTTATTGTGTCTTTTTAGACTTAAGACGAGTTTAGTTAGTAGATGAAATGTTGTATGAGTAAGCAAATTAATTTTCTTTTTTTTAACAACAATCAGTCTCATCTGCCAGCGAAGTAACGATATGTGAGAAATAATGTCGCGAATAAGGAATAAATATAAATAGCAGTCTGCCTGGCCGTGACTGCGATTTTGTAATTCTTTTCTATGCTGCGCCAGTCGAAGCGGTCCGTCCAATCCAGTGCCAATCTATGACAAAATGTCACTGCTTTTTGACTGCGACTGGAGCAGACCATGACTGTGACAGATGAGTCACAGTGACAAAGTCACCTCTAGTCAAGACCAAAAAAGAAAATCCTAACCCGAGCTAATCGAAAACTTTATCTGAAAAAAAACACGGTTATATACAAAATTACATATTGATAAAATAAATCTTTGTGCATATATCACATATTCATAGTGAACGTCGGAAAATAGCGGTAACGTATTAATTACTCGCAGTAAATCATAAATGTACACCAAATTACAACAATGTTAAATAAATTGTTCCACAAGACTTCGGAACCCACCACACAGTGGAACGGTTTAGTATAAAAACAGAGACATAGAGGACAGAACTATGTTTATATTTTTACTATTTAACTTGCACATATATTTAGAAAAAAGTCCAATTATTATTATTTTATGGTAATTTTGGAATATAAGTATCCTAATTCGTTAATTTTTTGCTACAAGTGTAACTTATCACGAATTTCGATATTTTTTAAATATACTGCCAACAAATTGCAAATATAAAAAAAGCTTTAAGTAAAATTTCAAATTAGTGAATATTTTTGTTACATAATTGCTAAACCTTAGTTAACGTTTTCTAAAATCTTTGCATTAACATATCGTTTTATTTATCAGAAAAATGCTAATAACATTAACAAACTAGATAAAAACACACAAGCATCAAAGTTTTGGAACTAGAAATATTAAGATTCGACAGGATTCGCTCTACCATTAATATCCATATAATTGCTGTAGTATAGTAATCACGAAAAGATAACATTTATCTGCCACGGTCTGCTATCAAAGGGGCCATGGAATAAATAAAAATTGAGCGTATAGACAAAACGTTATTTTTTAAGAGTTGATAGAGCAAACGTATTTGTGTTGTCAAATAAATTTTCTAATGCTTTTAGAATCGTAAATTTTGTGATAATTTCATTGTGTAGATCAATTTAAAGTGTTTTTCTCTAGTAAGACTAAGATATTATTCAATAATTTTACTATTACGATTACTGCAATATTTCTTTAAGGTAGTTGATATCGATTTCATTAAAACAAATCGTGGCTTATTTCTGATATTGAAAGATGCCAATATAGGTTTTAAAAATGGTTCAACAGCTATTAAGAAAGCTAGCTAATACTGATCATTTACTTTTGGGAGTAGAGAAAAATCAGAAATTTCTGCGCGAAATTATATTCGAAGTGGACCATGTCTTGTAGAGCCGAGTCACGCTTTATAGAACAAAATAAGAAATGGTTAGACCAGCCTTTTGAGGTTTCAGCAAATCATTTTAAAGGTATTATATATTATATAATATAATATATTATATAATTATTATATTAAAGGTATTATATTATTAGGTGGTGGCTGCGTTAATTTAAGAAAAAAATTTAATTCTCTAAGTGATCGTCAAAAATGGAGAAACACGAAATATGTGCAAAATTTTCCAAGGGAACATACAAGCTTTGTAGCGCAAAAACAATTTAAATTTAAAGATGCTCAGTTTGTCGTAGATTTTTTAAGAAAACATCCAGAACACACTAAACGTATAAAAATATTTTGTGAAAGCTTAGGAAAACACGAAAAACGGTGCATGGGCAAGGAAGAAGCATTAAACGTCCTGGTCACGGCAAAATTAACAAAATGTCAATACAATTTTATTCGGCATGTAAGTACAGAAATCGGACGTGAGTGCTTTCCAAGTTATTACCAAGTTCGAAAAGCTAAAAATGAATGTTATCCCAGCAAGGAAGCAATAAAAATAACTGATACATCGGTTGATATAAATCTACAAAGTTTATTAGACAAAACTTCTGAACGTCTTCTTCAAGTTGTAGATCAAAAACATTATACTAATTTGGTTTTAATTTCCAAATGGGGTTGCGATGGAGCTTCCGACCAATCACAGTACAAAATTTCTTTTAATAATGAACTTAGTGATGACAGAAGTTTATTTATTTGTTGTTTGGTTCCTATTAAATTATATGATTCGGTCACCGGTACAGTTATATGGAATAATGATAAACCATCATCAACAAGAATGTGCCGGCCAATTTCATTACAATTTGCGAAGGAGACTGACGAAATCATCAATGACACAATAAAACATCTTAATTCTCAAATTGCATTACTAAATCCATCTAATTGTACCAGTGAAACACGCATCACCCACAAACTTTGTCTGACAATGATTGACGGAAAAATTTGCCATACAATTTCAAAAACGCAATCTTCAATGAGATGTTACATATGTCTAGCTTCGCCCAAGGAAATGAACAACTTACGAGCAATTAATACTAGAGTTATTAATGAAAACTGTTACTCATACGGAATGTCATCGTTGCATGCTTGGATTCGCTGTTTTGAATGTCTTTTACATATATCTTATAATATTCCATTTAAAACATGGTCTGTTCGAAACCCTGAATCCAAACTGCAACGAGATAATAGAAAAAAAGAGATTCAAAAGAAATTTGGAAGCAAGTTAGGCTTATTAGTTGATATTGTGAAACAAGGAAAGGGTACTAGCAATGATGGAAATACAGCTAGAATATTTTTTTCAAATTATCAACTTTCCTCTGAAATAACGGATCTAGATGTTAATCTCGTAAAAAGAATTTATGTCATTCTTCAAATAATATCTTCAGGGCAAAAAATAAATACAGAAAAATTTAAAAATTACTCATATCAGACTGCAGAATTATATGTAATAATAATTATATTTATATAACTGGTATTACATGCCTGCTTCGATGCATAAACTATTTATGCATGGAGCAGAGATAATCCAACACGCTATCGTTCCCATTGGCCTTCTGGGTGAAGACGCACAGGAAGCCAATCATAAATTTATTCGAGACTACAGAGAGAACTATTCCAGAAAAATTTCAAGAATAGCAAACAACGAAGATATTATTCATAATATGTTACTCCAATCCGATCCAGTAATTTAGTTAGTTTACGGTCAAATAAAACCAATAAACACAAAGAACTATTGCCTGAAGCTTTAGAACTTTTGGAGTAATTTATATAACTGCAAACATGCAAATTATGGCAAATGTCGCTAAAAGTCGTTGCATAGTTGAAAGACATTGTGAGAATCTCTTTTGAATTGATCCGATAGCAGTATACCCAATGTCAACGAAAATAGTGCATAACTTTTAAAAAACTGTATTAAATATTCTTACTGTTTTTAAGAAAACCGATAACAATACTCTCGTTGACACCCAGTATAATATTTTTCTTTATAAATTTTCTTCTTATTTCTCACCTCTACGTTTTATAGGGATTATTCCTATGCAAAATTTCATTTAAGACCCATCAGTTTAGCCTTTGGGTTGTCTGTCACTCAGTTACAAGAATTTTATTAATTAGATTTTAGTTTCCACACTCTTTCTGCTCTTAATGTTTTTTTCCAGTCCGCCAAATATTGTTTACATTAAACATATATTTAAACTTTGTCTATATTCTAACATTTATACAGTGATTTTAAACAATTAAAACTACAAAATAAAACCAAATTAGTAAACTAAACTTTGCTACAGACTGCAGTTTGCACTTATTAGTATCCCAGAGAAACTAATATAAATTATATAACCTACCAACTTACATAGTTTATAGTTATTATTACACTTTCCTATTCTTAATGCTTCCATGTTGTTAATTTAAGGTTTAAATAATAATATTTAAAGTATTATAATAGTGCAAAAAAAAGAACATTTAATAAAAATATAAACACCCAGTATATATGCCACACTCTAATGTGTAAAAAAACTTCAATTTGCAGAAAAACATGGTCAATCACATGTTTATTTTAAGTGAAACTATCGAAAAATTAATTAATGTCAAGAATTGGGTTTTGAAGTTATTAACTAAACATTTGAGTAGTTTGTAAAAAATTACAACGTCCCGGTGT
Organism: Kuschelorhynchus macadamiae; assembly: GCA_030620095.1. Lineage (NCBI taxonomy): Eukaryota > Metazoa > Arthropoda > Insecta > Coleoptera > Curculionidae > Kuschelorhynchus > Kuschelorhynchus macadamiae. The sequence continues at coordinate 1,206,495 of JAUTXW010000227.1, forward strand.
CTTCATATAGCCGTTCCACTGTGCGCCAGTCACACGACCATAGTTAAAGCATTGGTTAGTTTGTTTATAATGCACATCACTTTAAAGTGCGCGCGTATTCCAGATATGATTTGGCGATTAAAATGATGGATTTTATCGATGAACCTGGGCTAACCTAACGCTAAAACTACAGATCCATTTAACATTAAATATAGACCCGGAGTTTTGTTAGCTCTTTTTATACAGCAAACCTAACTAATCCTAACCCAACTTTAAAAAAAATACATATTCCGCATTTTTATTAATTATAAATTGTTTAAACATTTTTGTTTAAAGAAGTCATCACCTGAATCGGGACTCAAACACGTATCTGTTCCATCGCACTGTGCCAATAAGGTTACACTCAACATTGAATGAACAATCTTTATTGTGATTGGCGGGTTCCTAAGCTGTTTAAGGCCTTTTATTTATTCCTGGCCAGACTAGGGATGGCCATATTATCGATAGTTGTTAAATATGTTTGAAGGTGATTTTTTGTTCACTGATCTATTTTGCAGGACTTTCCGACTATCTATGACTTAAATGTATGGAATAGTTTTTTCCTTTCGAATATCGTTAGGTAAAAAACTACTATCGCCCATCCCTATCCGAGACTGATATTTAAATTTTCCTCCTCTGGACGTTGACCAATCACAATATTTTTTAAGGCCATTAGTCAATATTGCACTTGAGGGAGATTTAACTATAAGTCTCGGGAGAGGAACTATTTAGCTGACAGCTTCACTGAAATTCTTGGGAGTTTACTATGAATAGACATAACAAAGATTTTTTTTATCAAAACGTAATTTTGAAAGTAATCGTGTAATTATTATAAGACTGCGTTTTTGGTTAGCCCAGATTAGGATTTTTTTTTGTTTTGTCTTAAAATACGACTTGTTAACGTTAGTTAATGTTAATCATTATTCAATCCCATGCTTCTGGCATCATGTTTTTCAAAATATGCGAACCTGTTGACAGTTTCAGATACGACTTGTATATAAACCAATGATTACTATAGACCACTGTGCTTTGAAGCTATGAAGGTAAACGAGAAATGGTCTCAACACAAGGCAACAATATTGCAATTAAACTGTTGATGTGTAAATTAATTATTACAGTAGGTCATTCTCGTTAAACATACACAGGTAATTTAGAGAAAAAAAGTTTGGGGTTCACCACTAAGAGCTTTCGAAATTTGGAAATTTTCTATTTTTTGACAACGCGGCACTGAACGCTACCCGATTTTCATTTCGAATGTACAGGGTTTTGCCGTATATTTTTACCATCAATCTAAAGAGTTTATTTGTATAGATACGGAAATGTCGCAAATATAAAAGATGTAACGTTTTTTATGAATCATCAGAATTTTGTATCATAAGTACGAAAATATCGGAAATATCAAATTTTGACAGGTGGTCAGTTTTTTAAAGTGGAACACTCTGTATGTTATTAAATATTTAAAAAGATATTTTCTTACTGATTTCGATATACAGGGTTAGTAAAAAGAACCGGAACGCTCAAATATCTTCAAAACCACTAAAGTTGTGCTTACAAAATTTGACATTTGGGAGTTTCTAGACATGCAGAATTGAAAAATTGTATCAGCACTGTTGCCAGATTTCCCAATTCTGCGCTACAAGGAGTCATTTCCTTATCTTAAATGTATGTCCTATTTATTTTTTGCACTAAATTGGTCGTCTCAAATTTAGTACTTAGATTTCAACAATCACGTGACCATCTGAGGCCCAACATGTATTATTGTTATTAAATGTCTAAAGAAATAATACTCGTTTTTTTTTCAATACACAAATATTATTTATTTATACTTACAATAATATATAAGTAATATCTGTGGAGGTAATATCAACAAGATTTAAGTTTCTCAATTTTTCTAGCCTGATCATCTTTAGATATCGATTCGGCCCTAAGTCATTTTGTTTTTTGACAAAATTGTTTAACATGATCTTACAGGCAATTAAATTAATTTGAATCAGTTTTTTCAAATAGATCATTACAGTTGCATTTTTCAAAAATGATATGAGACAGCTGATTTAAAATAAAAAATTAGACAAATTTTATGAAGCTTTGACAACTGATTTGTGCCAGTAAAAAATGTTTGTAATAATTTGGAATTATCAAAAAAAATTTGCATTACATGCCATGCAATGGCCACTGGAATTAGGGCATTTTCAGATGGTAAAATTAATTTTCCTCTATCGAGTTCTAAAGTCAAATCGTGAGGTATTTCAGAATCAATTTCACTATTTGAAAGGAGACATTGGCTGCACACTATGCATTGTTTCTGTCGAAGCTGTTTTCGAACTGCGTACCCACCAATATGTTTAATAACAACTGTTAAATTTTCTTTAGAAATTGAATCTAAGGAAAAATCAGAATTTAAGACATGTTTTCTGTAGCACATGAAAAAAGAACAGCATTCTTAAACCGAATTTTGCTCTCACTTTCAAGTAATTGGACAAAACTTATGTAGAAATTAGCCACACTTGATTGGCGGTATTGACTAAACCGGCCTTCTAAAATATCATTCTCAAATTTTTCCAAGAGTATATAATCAATTTTATAATTATCAAATAGGTAGGGTATCAGAACTAAAAATGCGTCAATTGTATTTATTATTGATGTAAATGTCTCATTTGACAATCCACATTTAGCACCTTGCAAACGCTTACACATTTTTAACCATTCTGACATTTTTGTCAAAAACTGTATGGGCAGTTCGCTGTCTCGTCTAATGGGCTGCCTGAACTCGTCATTAAATCTATGCCCTTCAAAAGGGGTTCTGACATTAACAATTTTCCACCATTTTATAAATATTTCCAAAAACATGCATGTTTCCTCAACATTTGTAAAATGGTTAGGATACTCTTTGGAAGCACATTTCAGGGCAGCCACATTTTTTCATGAAACACCTTTAATGCAAGCTTAACATTTTGCTTTTGAATACTACTAGGATATAAAGTTTTATATGATAACAACAACATATTTTACCAAAGAATTTTTCTCTAAATCATTCTAAAGACTTCAACATTTTTGAAATCAGCAGTGCATAGTTCGTTATGATCTATTTCAAACAAATTTGTATCAAATTTAGGAAACTGAAAAGAGGACCTTTTAATCCTTTCACTTATCCAATTAGTTTTAATACATTTTATTATATGAACCATATCAAATATAAAAAATATCTTTCTAGATGAATCACATGGTTGTTGTGCAAAAAGCTGTAAAATATTGTTTTCTGAAAACTTTGAAAATGTTTTTCGATTTATAGCATTATTGTCTGATATTAAACATATTACTTTAAAACCTAGTTTTTAAACCTCCTTAATAACATTACTAACAATTTCTTTTAACTGGATTGCTGTCAAGTTATTTACAGGAATTAAACTAACAACAACTCTATATTTCGATAAACTACTTGATATCATGAAAACCTGTACAGTTTTTGCAGCTTTGGAAGAATCAGTTTTACTAAGACCAAAAATTGTATTGCTTTTAAAATTTAACTGTGAGTTAATTCTTTTTCGTAAGCCGCGGTACCATCCCAATTTTTCAAAATTCTATCTGCAGCTGAAATATGACAACACCGCATTTACAGTTAAAAGTACCAGAACGCCTAAATATCTTTTAAACTGCTAAAGTTGTGCTTACAAAATTCGAATGCCCCATTTATTTTTATTAAAATAAATGACTTCGCAAGTTATTCCACCAGTCTCAGGTACTTAAAGCGTGTTTAAAAGCCAACGGGCGAAGCAACAACGACAAAACAACAATAACGCTAAGATAAGGATCTTAAAAGTCAACGGACTAAAACAACAATAACCTAACACAATACTTATTTTAAAGTCACTATTTTTTAAATAAATGTTGAAAGTAGTTCTCATTATTTGCCAGACCCAATTCGACAATTGCGCCTATTAACTTGGCCGTTCAAGCAAAAAGTAGCTTCGTCGCTGAATACAATTTTGTGCGCAAAGTAAGGATCTTGGTTAATGGAAATCACGGTTCTTGGGATTAGATCTGGTCAAATTGGAATTACTCTCCGACGTTTCGCCTTCGATTGCACGAGGCATCTTCAGGGATCTTTACTCCACGAGATCTGAATACTGAATTTCCTAATTAACCAAGATCCTTATTTTTTGCTTCAACGGCCAGGTTAATAGGCACAATTGTTGAATTTGGTCTAGAGATAATCCTCATTGCATGGAAGAACTTCATACCCAATCCTCAGAAAAGTAATGTATGGGCGGGGATACTAAAAAAAAAAAAAAAAAAAAAGAGAGAAGTGGAGGGAGGTCCCACCCTTGGTCGCTGAAGGCTCCCAAGGGCGCCTCAATCCACTTTGACGTATCGATTCTTTATCATTATCAATTATTAGTCAGCCCGAAAAATGAAGTATCCTCCAATTCTCTTTCTTTTCCATCTCGCTTAGTTTCTATATTATTTCCCCTTCTGGATCAGAGGTTGGTCCGTGCTGGTGGGGCGGCTCCCGCTTCAGATAGCTTACTAGCTCTTTTTTGATAAGTACTTTATCACTAGAGGTACCGATAACCCTCTATCTCGATTCTATTATTTTTTACAATTCGTCCCACAAACATGTGCCTTGCCTCTTAAGGTAAATGATGCCTTAGTAATTGCTTATTACTTATATTTATGATTTATCCCAATTAATTTGAATATTTATTTTTAATTATTAATTAAAAGAATCTTATTTATTTAATTACCATTTAATATAACTTAACTTTAGCTTAAACTTTTAAACTTAGCTCATATCAATTCCCAGGCCTCATCTTCCTTGACCCAGTTAGGTTTACAATTCCCTTGAATTGAATATTTAACATTTTAATGTGCTACTAAATGCTTAATCCTATTTACAATCCCATGGTATTCCTCACTCCTCGAATACCCAGTTACTTCTTAAATTTACTATGCTTTCATTCATATCGTATAATTTAATCCCTTAATTAGATTATGTTATATCCCCATTACTAATCTTATTCCTATCTATATTACATTCTACTCTCTTTTCTACATCTATTTCCCATATTTACAATTGCGGCCTTTCTATGTTAGCGGTGTGCGGTGTTTTATTTACAGAGAATTCATTAGTTTATCAATTATATTATTACTTAATGTTACTTAATAATATGTTTATATTCGAATTAGTTATTGATATATATGCATAACTTACTCAAAGCATCCACGTCTATCGGTCCTGGTTCACCGTCCACATTACATTTCTAGCAAAGATTTCTAAGTCTGGTATTAATTTTTTCTCGGTTAGGAATTGGTACGTCTCCCTCACATTATTCGGCCATCTCATGAGCTCCATTTTTTCCCTCAGTTCCTCTCTGACAATTGCGTATTTCCTACAATGCATGATCATATGGTTCCTGTATTAAAAGTAAGTCGATGCCCAGTTCTTGTGCTTTAATGATGGCGTCCAAAGTAGCCCTTTTCGATCTTTGAAGATTCATCTGTCCAACCGTTAAACAATTTAGGTTACTTATTGTTCTCCGTAATCGATGTTACTCATAATGTCCTTTATCTTCCTTTGATATATTGGGCAATTTTTGTCCTCTGCAAAGTGATCCGTCTTATTCATTTTTGCGTTTACACATAGTATGCACTTTCTTTTGTTATCGTCTTTCTTGTCTTTGCACTCTTTGGTGTTGTGTGCGCCCGCACAATACGCACATGTTAGCTCGGCATTGCAGCTATTTGCGGTATGCCCGAATTTCTGACATTTAAAACACTGAAACACATGAATTCTATCCTCCACTTTGCACGAATCCCATCCAATGAAAATCCTTTGCTTGTTTAGCAATATCTTTCGTGCACTTGGGGAGCACTCGATCACCCAATGGTTTACGTTCCTATTTCTTGGTCCGAACTTAAACTTTGGCGTTATTCTTATGTCATTCATTTCAGTCCCAGTTTGTGTGTTACTCTCGAGTATTAAATTCTTTAATTCTTCGGCCTCGTATCTGCTAGGCACGTTAAATACCGCTATTCTCGGCATTCGCTTTTGACCTGCTTCCGCTTTCAAATCCATCCCTTTAATAACTTCCGACTCGATCAGTTTGTTAATATCATCGGTAGCCGACTCAATTATAATTCCCGGCTTTTTCATTTTGTAAACCTTTGTCGGTCTAAAGCCTATACTGTTAGGATTTATTGCTTTCTTTATTGATTTCTTAATGTCGTCGCTACTTCTTTTATCGCTTTCCGTATTGGGCTTTATTATGACTTTATAAGTAGGGCTCGTTGTTACTCTCTTACCTCCAGGTATTGCAACTTTATTTCTCTGTAATGCGTTGGCATACGATAGTTGCCTTTGTGGCTCCCTTAATTCGGTATTTTCTTTTTGCTTATTTATCTCCTTGATTATTTCGGTTTGTTCTCCAATCGTGGACCTTAAGTCTTCCATGATCGTTCTGCATTGTGAATACTCTGCCATCATTATACTTTGTACTTTAATATCCTCGGTAATTTTTTTAATCGACTTTATTCCACTCAGTACCTTTGTCTTGTTTTCTCTATTTTCCCTAGTGAATTTGCTAACTAGGTTTTCTATACCTTCTATATATTTCTCTAGTTTCGTGAATTTATCCTTTAGTAGTTCTTCTACCTCGTTCCCATTCGTTAGGGATTCCTCAGCTTTTCTCTTTTTCTGCGTTGCGCCAAATGAGAATAATTCTTTGCTAGCCGGTTTCTTTTCGACTTCTGTCGCTTTCTCGATAACTTCTATCTCAGGACTTTCGTTTAGTCTCTTTCTCGACCTCCATTGTCCAGAGGAATTGGCTAACCGGATCTGCGGTAGACGTGGATGCCTTCTCTGTGTTTACCTTTTTAGGTGGATTTGTCTCCATCTTACTTTGACTTTGATGACCGTTCACAGTGGCCAACTTTAACCGCTTCTTGGTTGTGGGACCCTCTTACCCCCCCAACTGTGCCTCTTAGCCGGGACTGGGAAGACCCGGCTGCTAGGTCTGCTTACCACGGGGCACCACCCCCGCCTTACTGCCCAGTCCTCGTTGCCCGCTAGGAGCAACAAAATAGAAAAAGAAAATTATATCTAAAGTCCAACTATAGACTTTCTAAAAAAAAGGACAACGTGAAAAGGCGAACTTCCAGAGACGGGTCTGAAAGTTCGCCAATTTGAACGTCTTCAAACAAGGGCTTAAAACTAAGGAACCTTTACAGCGGCTGATTATCGTACGGGTATCCTAGCAATAATCGCACCTCAGATAAACTTCATCGGTTACGATAATGCCACTGCGCAAAGCTGGGCGGGGATACTGGGTAACAATCCCCTTATCTGGCCCTTATCTCATAGAAGGTGTAATAACTGGGCAGAAGTATTTAGAGCTCAGAGAACATATAGTTCCTGCCGTTTGGAAATGTGGGCGAAATCTGGTACCAACATGATGGTGCTCCACCGCATTATTCAAGGGAAGCCACGCAGTTCCTAAACAACCAATTCCCGGGGAGGCTGATTGGAAGACGTGGTGCATTAGAGTGGCTACCTTAATTCCCTGATATGACTCCAGTGGACTTCTTCCTGTGGGTTGCATTTGTAACACCGAATATGTTGAGCAACACACTGCAAGAGTTTTATGATCGACTTGGGTACTGTCTGGCAAATAATGGGAACTACTTTCAACGTTTAATTAAAAAATAATGTCTTTAAAATAAGTATTCTGTTAGGTTATTGTTGTTTTAGTCCGTTGACTTTTAGTATCCTTCTTATCTTAGCGTTATTGTTGTTTTGTCGCTGTTGTTTCGCGCGTTGGTTTTAACACACGCGATAAAGTATGAGGGAAAGCTGCCAATATCTTGTTCTTCTTCCTGGTGCCGTATCCGCTCAGCGAACGTTGGCAATCATCATCGCCATGGTTACCCTGTTCACAGCTGCCCGGAACAATTCAATTGATGTCATTCCAAACCACTGCCTAAGATTTTTCAGCCATGAGGTGCGCCTTCTACCTGGTCCTCTTTTTCCCTTAATTTTGCCTTGCATGATGAGCTGTAATAAAGCATATTTCTCTCCTCGCATGATGTGGCCAAAATAGGAGAGCTTCCTTTTCTTGATAGTTTTCAGTACTTCTGTTGACTGAAGGCCCATTCTTCTTATTACCTCTTCATTGGTGATATGATCTACCCAAAATGATTTTAAGGATGCGGCGGTACACCCACATTTCAAACGCTTCAACTCTTCTACAACATTTAGTATGGATAAAATTTTAAAAATTTGGGATATTACTAAATTTGAGACGGCCAATTTAGTGCAATAAAAATAAATAGAGCATTCTATTTAAGAAAAGAAAATGATTACCTATAGCGCAAAACTGGAAAATCTGGCTACAGTGACGATACAATTTGTCAATTCCGCATGTCTAGAAACTCCCAATATCACCTGATAAAAAATAAGTTGCGAAATCATTCATTTTAATAAAAATAAATGATTCGAATTTTGTAAGCATTTCGAATTCGAATTTTGTAAGCACAACTAGCAGTTTAAAAGATAATTAGGCGTTCCGGTACTTTTAACTGTAAATGCGGTGTTGTCATATGTCAGTAGCCAGTGCTGATAGAATTTTGAAAAAATGGGATAGTACTAAATTTCAGACGGCCAATTTAGTGCAATAAAAATAAATAGGACATACATTTAAGATAAGGAATTTACTAATTGTAGCGCAAAACTTGGAAATCTGGCAACAGTGCTGATACAATTTTTCAATTCCACATGCCCAAGACCCCCAAACTGCGAATTGTGTAAACACAACTTTAGCGATTATGATGATATTTAAGGGTTCCCGTACTTTTTACTGTAAATGCGATGTTGTCACATCACAACATTTAGTAGAGATAAAATTTTAAAAATTTGGATATTACCAAATTTGAGACGGCCAATTTAATGAAGAAAACAAAATGATTACCTATAGCGCAAAACTGGAAAATCTGGCTACAGTGCCGATACAATTTGTCAATTCCGCATGTCAAGAAACTCCCAAATGCCAAATTTTGTAAGCACAACTTTAGCAGTTTTGAAAATATATAAATAAGCCGTTCTTTTTTACTAAACCTGTATATGTATATATATATATATATATATATATATATATATATATATATATATATATATATATATATATATAGGGTGATTCATGAGGAAATGTCAATACTTCAGGACCAAAAAATTAACATAAAAGTCTATATAAATAAGTGTCCGCAAGGCCTTAGTTCTCGAGATACAGGGTGTTAAAGTTTTTATTTAATTTTTTTATTTTTTAAATAAAATCTATGATAATGTAAATAATAGAGTGAAAATTGATATACGGGGGTTTTTTGGTATGACAAATTCGAATCTAATATTAGTATTGCTCTTACTTGTAGGGGGCGCCACCTACATGTCTTTCTACTCCTTCGAACAATCACAACTTTTTGGTACCGTCTTGTATTACATTTTTGAGTAAAACAAATTATTTCCTTGCTATTTCTACATATACCTGTTAAAAGTGGATACGAGCAACCGTTTTCGAGGTATTTGGATTTAAAACAATTTCGGCGCATGTAATTTTTTATCGCAAAATTTTAAGTTCGTTATTTTGTCCAAATTTAAACGCATCTTGGCACAAAAGCTTTGAAATGAAAGACTAACACATTTTTTTGAGGTGTACAAAAGGTATTAAATTTTTATTAAAATTGTTATTATAAAGTTGTTTTTAATAAAATCGAGGTTACGTTTTATAATTTTCAAAAATTCCACCATTTGCTTCTAAGCACAGGTCAGCTCTATGGTGTATAGCTCGGGTTGCTCTGTGGATACATTCGGGCGCATTTCTTAGTGTTTGTGCTGCGTTTGTTATCCGATCCTATAATGCTTCTCTTGTATTTACTTTAGTGGAATATACCAGTGATTTGAACCATCCCCAAAGACAATAATCCAAAGGATTAAGGTTTGGCGATCTAGGTGGCCAAATAAACGGACCTCCACGACCAATCCATCGGTTTGGAAAATTTTGGTTTAAAAAGCTTTTACAAGTAAACTGTAGTGTGCAGGGGCTCCATCATGCTGCAAATACATGTTTTGTCTTACATTAAGGGGAACATCTTCTAATAGATTTCGCAAGTGATTTTCAAGAAAGTTTAAATATTTGTCTCCTGTAAGACTACCGTCGATTATAAATGGACCAATTAAATGACCATTTAACATTTCACACCACACATTAATGCTAAATTTATGTTGGAAATTATGTTCTACTATAGCGTGAGGATTTTCATAGGACCACCGGTGTTCATTGTGAAGATTATTTATACCATCACGCGTGAACTGTGCTTCATCAGTGAACAAAACATACCTATACAACCTTCGATCTTCATTAATCCAGTTACAGAATTGCATTCTCAACTCAAAATCACCCTCCTGCAAATGTTGAACCCGTTGTAAATGAAATGGGTATAAACAATTAATGTGAATATTTCTCCAAGCAGACGATTGTTTAATTTGATAAGTATCTGCAATCCGCCTAGTGCTTAGGCTTGGATCATTTTCGACGGCATTGAGTATAGCCTCTTCTACTTCAACGTTGGGTCCCGATTCCCTTTCAGATACAATTTTAGCACTTGGAAACATCCCAGATTCTACAGCAGTAGTGAAAACTTGTTGAAAAACTCTTCTATCTGGCACCCTTCTATCTGGAAAACGACGCTGGTACTCCGCGACTGCTTGAATTGCGACCCCATTGCAGAAGCCATAGACGAATATCATATCTGCATATTCACGATGCGAGAATATCACAGGCATAATAACGTATTTAGATCTAAGTTTCTTAAATGATTATTGTCAGATAATAAAACTTATGAACAGAAATTGACAGTGACAAAATTTGATCTTATTATTAACTGATATTACTATTGCTAAGTAACAGGAAAAACGATGAGAAAACCAACCAGCAGTTGTTCTGTCAGGCAAGGCACACTTCTATTTTTTTACAATACATGCATACTTTATGTGAATTTGATAAAAAAAATCACATGCGCCGAAACTGTTTTAAATCCAAATATCTCGAAAACGGTTGCTCGTATCCACTTTTAACAGGTATACCTTTTTGACGTAGAAATGGCAAGAGAATAATTTGTTTTGCTCAAAAATGTAATACAAGACTGTACCAGAAAGTTGTGATTGTTCGAAGAAGTAGAAAGACATGTAGGTGGCGCCCTCTACAAGTAAGAGCTATACTAATATTAGATTCGAATTTGTCATACCAAAAAACCCCCGTATATCAATTTTGACTCCATTATTTACATTATCATAGATTTTATTTAAAAAATAGGAAAATTAAATAAAAACTTTAACACCCTGTATCTCGAGAACTAAGGCCTTGCGGACACTTATTTATATAGACTTTTATGTTTATTTTTTGGTCCTGAATATGTACCTGAAGTATTGACATTTCCTCATGAATCACCCTGTATATATATATATATATATATATATATATATATATATATATATATATATGAAACATCGGATTTTGAGATATTTTGAAAAAATTGGATTTTTTGATTTTACGAACTATTTTTTTCTGGCGTTATTATTTGCCCTAGAGCGAAACCAATAACAATTCTCCACAGCAACTTTTAATGCTCTTTAGGACGACGTTATTAGTTTCTTAATCTGACGTTTCGTTTTTGTGGGACCATCATCAACTTCATTTTTTTAAATACGGCCCTGATATTCTGATATCAGATTCTGAAAGCCCTTTCTATTTCGAATTCAACGATGTATAACACTTTATGGTTTAAATGCGTTTTAGTCTTTTTTTCTTGCCTTACACAAGAAAATTCCTATTACGGACCTGTACATAGTTTAGTTAAGTTCAGTTTAGTTTAATTTCAAAGAATAAACAATTAGCCATAACATATAACACTTTATGTCATTTAGGTGTTTAATAATAATCTAGTGGTCGAATTGATGCACTAATTTAATAGAATAAACAAAGATCAAATACAATTAATTTAGCAGAAGGTCTAAAAATTAAAAAGCAACAACAAGGGAATACGAACAAAACAACTAAATTTATATTAAATGTTCAAAAAGATTTCCGTCGTTTTCTAAGCATAGATAGCACCTTCTAACCGTTGATTCTAACACCCTAGCCAAAATTTGTGGAGTAATATTAGCAAAGGCTTCCAAAACTAACCCCCTCAGTTCTTGTTCTGTAGCAAAATTTCGCTGATAAACATGATTCTTAACGAACCCCCATACGAAAAAATCAAGCGGGGTTATATCGGGTGAACGCGTTGGCCAGGGTGTTTCCGAATGCGTGCTAATCACCTTCTCTGGAAATCTCATGGATAGATATGCTCGAACGGCTCTGGAATTATGTGCAGGTGCACCATCTTGCTGCATCCAACAGTTGCGAACTGTCGCCAGAGGCATATTATCGAGAGCATCCTCTAAATCATTTTGCAGCAAATGTAGGTAACGCTCTGATGTCAGGTTGTGGTTGTAAATAAATGGTCCTACAATCCTTGTGCCAATAATACCAGCCCACATATTAAAACCAAAGCGGTGTTGGTGCCTCGACGTTTTGTTTAAACGTGGATTGGTTTCAGACCAATAATGAACATTTCGTCTATTGAAAATACCGTTATTCGTAACCATACTTTCATCAGACCATATTATGTAATATGGAAAATACATATTCTCCTGGCATTTTCTTGTGTACCATTCACAGAATGAGCGACGTCGCTCTAAATCGCCTGGTCGAAGTCCATGACAAATTCTGTACTTATACGGATGGAACTTTTGTTTTTGTAAAATACAATGCGTCGTTGATTTTGGTATACCAACATTTCGTTCGACCAATCGGACTGATGTACAGGGATTTTCAGTGACCGCTAACAAAACATTATGTACTGTTTCTTCATTGCTCTTCTTTTGTCGCGAAACTACAGGTTTTTTGAAAGAACCATATGCTTTAAGGTTTGCCACTAATTTGCTAAAGGTCCTTTGATTTGGCTGTCTTCTTTCGGGATATTTTTGCAAATACAAACGCTCCGCAACAGAACAATTTCTGTTGGATGAAATGAAACACGCCACCATGTCAAACTTTTCTTCGTTAGAAAACATAATTAATAGAAGAAATGACTAATTATTGCGCACTAAATTACACAGTAAGCTAATGTGTCAAACAATCAATGTTAGCTGACAATTCAAATGTATAAGAGGCCATCAACACATTCATTTGTTTTCCGGAGCCTGCTTTTCTTTAATAATTGTCAGTAACGTTGATTTTTTGACACATTTGCTTACTGTGTAATTTAGTGCGCAATAATTAGTCATGTCTTCTATTAATTAATTTTTGCGTATGTATGTATTTGGAAAATTATCGTCGTTCATACTGCGAATGGTACACGAGAAAATACCTGCAGAATTTGAATTTTTCATATGACTGTATGATTACGAATAAAATGATGTTTTTATATTAGATGAAATGTCCATTATTGGCCTAAAACTAATCTACATTAAAAAAAAAGTCAAGTCGTCAATACTATTTCGGTTTTCATATGTGTATTGGTGTGTACAGGTCCGTAATAGGAATTTTCTTGTGTAAGGCAAGAAAAAAAGACTAAAACGCAATTAAACCATAAAGTGTTATACATCGTTGAATTCGAAATAGAAAGGGCTTTCAGAATCTGATATCAGAATATCAGGGCCGTATTTAAAAAAATGAAGTTGATGATGGTCCCACAAAAACGAAACGTCAGATTAAGAAACTAATAACGTCGTCCTAAAGAGCATTAAAAGTTGCTGTGGAGAATTGTTATTGGTTTCGCTCTAGGGCAAATAATAACGCCAGAAAAAAATAGTTCGTAAAATCAAAAAATCCAATTTTTTCAAAATATCTCAAAATCCGAAAAATGTTTCAGGAATTTGAAAACGCCATTTTCTTAGACCCTTGATTACGCAACTTTTCTCCCATTTAACCAAAGTTGTATCTCTTACCGTTTCCAAAATCCCCATAGTGGCCCTCCTTATCTCGGACACAGTGTATATATATATATATATATATATATATATATATATATATATATATATTATATATATATATATATATATATATATATATATATATATATATATATATATATATATATATATATATATATATATATATATATATATATATATATATATATATATATATATATATATATATATATATACCGATATAATATATATATATTATATATATATATATATATATATATTAAGCATATTATTATTTAAAACATATCTTATTTGCTTAAAAAACTAGAAATATTATCCGTCATTTTCGATGTAGCCACCTTGATTTATTATACATTTGCGATTATTACTTCTAAATTTACTATGAATGTCTTCGTATATGAAATTATCTTTGTTCGGTTTTCTAACTTCGCTACGTATCCTTTCTTCTAAAATGTGCACATTGCTTGGTCTATTATACTAACTTAATTTTTTTTAAATAACTCCAGATAAATGTGTCAAGAGAGGCTAGATCTGGACTATTTGCTATCCATCTTATTTTTCCATGCCTACCTATCCAAGGAGCATATTTATCGTTCAATAAAAAATTGGTTACTGTCAGGACATTGTGGGGTAAGATTAAGTTGTTGTATATGCAATAGGAAGCTGTTCTAATGGGTTCTCTATATAATTTTCTAAATACTTCAAGTATCTCTGGCCAGTTAGCATTCCATTAAAAATAACAGGACCTATTATTTTATTGTGTAAAACACCACTCTACGCATTTACTGATCGCCGTCCTTGTATCTTAACTCTTTAAATATGCGCTGGTATCGGCCTATCCGGAAACTCTATGCGATATGCATTTCGAGCTTTTGTCGCATTTTCGCAATGTCGCTGCTTCAGAATAGTCCATTTTGGCACTTGCGAATTATTAAATGGCATAAAATAAAACTGACATCATAGCTCTCCATGGCTTACTGTGTTTCAAAAAGCTTCACTTCCACGTATAATTGCAACCATTTATTATCACTGACTTTAAAGCTTTGTATTTTTAAATTTGACATTTCCAATAATCTTTTCGCATTTATGATAAAATACTCTGATGATTCATAAAAAAACCTATAACTTTTGTATTTAGGAATTGTAATAAGGTCGTGCTTTATGACAAACAATTTGGAAAAAGTATTGATACACGAATGAAATTTAAAAAAATCACAAATGCTTCTTATATTTTGTACTTCAATATTGCTGATGTAAATTCTACAGTTTAATATTAGAAGGTTGAGTTTCTAAAATTTAGAAGTCACTCAAATCACTACTGCTAGCACAGTAAGGTTCTAAATTTGACTAAAGTCATTAATTCATCCCGAATTAGAAATATATGTGGATATACATGCTGGCAAGTCAGACGTTAGGAATGTTAGGACTAGTACTATCTTGAAACCCTACCTCTAGAATAACTTTTAAAACATTTTCTTTTATAATATGCAAAAAGGTTCAGTCTAATACTTTGAAGTAGTGTTTGCTATTTGATATATTTTGATTTTTTCTAGGGAATCTTCAATGTTTTTAAACATTTATTACCTTGGAAGCATTAAATTGATTTTTATCTTTTGTTAATACTGATTTGAACTATGTATGTAACAATAATCAAACTATACCCCATATATTACCCGTTGGGCTGTCATTACTTTTTTAAAAGTTATAAGGCTTTGAAATAATCCCAATTTTTTCTTTAAATGGTATAATTGGGAGTACAATTGATGCTCAATCAAATGCCACATTATTCAGTTTACTTGTTCAGCTAAATCCTGGTTTTGCCATAGATTTTTAAAAAAATTTTCCCTACCACAACAAAGTTTTGAAGAATAGTCTTAGTGCCTTTTATAGATCCTCTACAGCTCCACTTTACGAAAGTAGATATTTAGATTATATCAGTCAAAGATAAAGTAAACATAATAGGTTTTGAGTGTGACGTCATTTTTTTTTTTATTTCTTTTTAATATAAAATGACGCTTCTACAGTTGTTGGATTATATAATCAACAGGCTCAATTTATTAATTTTAAATGTGCCAGCATTTTTTGAGTTGGAAAAACAGCAGCTTAAAGAAGAGTTACAATTGACTACAATAATGCAGGTTACCAGTTCACTACAATAAACACTTATTTATAATAAATGTATTTCAGACTGCATTCATCACCTCTTAATAAGTGCAATGCACCTTACCTGTCACTACAGAGTTGATGAAAGTTTTCGAAGACTTACGTCCTTTTTAAACTGAATTATGCCACAGTCAATTCCTCTTATGATTACTTTATATATCGGGTGATGCAAAGGTCAGTTTATCAACATATATATACATACTCGGCTTAAATCAATAACTTATTATACACACAGAATAATGAGATTTTCACATACTTTGTCTTTATATTTGCAAATCACTAAACTGACTTTTGGAGTACCCTGTAGTATACAAAAAAAGAAAATTGAAGCAGAATTGATTTTTGACAAAATCTGTTTGTAATATAAATTGTTGAATTTAAAATGTTAGTTTTATTTTTGTGTTTTGATATAAATTCCAACTGGGTGAGAGCATATCACGATTTTTCAGGCTAAGATTTTCCCTATAGTTTATTTTATTGTATTACTTAATTTGTTACTATAAAATACAAAAATAGAAATGTCTACAAATTATTAGGAAAATAACATGCAATTAAACAAAAAACCTATTTATGTTCATTAATTTATTTAAACAAAAATTCTACATATATTACTTAGTAACAAAAATGGTGGTTAAAATAAGACATTTATTTAAACATCATATCCAACAATGTGACGTTTTCCAATAACTTCACCAACATAGAACCAGCACAGAACCTAAAACAAATAATTAAATGGTTAAAAAAATTAACTCTCGATTTGAAAGAATTGTCCACACACACTTAACAGAAAAAAAATTTACAAGAAAGAAAATTAAACAACAAAACTTTATAAGATATGGTATATATATAAATATATATATATATATATATATATATATATATATATATATATATATATATATATATATATATATATATATATATATATAATATTATATTATAACCTAGTAACAAAACTGTTGGTCAAAATTAGTAGAATTTTTTTTATCGAAGTTTAAAGATGGACATTTCAATTAGAAAATGCGATATCGAGATGCGGTTTTTTTTGGTGTTTGTTTGGCCGATCTGTTGGGTGTGCGATTTTACTTGCATGACTGCATATGAATACATTAGTACTTCCAGGGCGCGAAATAAAAATAAAACCCCTGTATTTTTACAAAAGTTTGTTAATGCCTAAAATTGTCAAAACATTTTTTTATTTTTTTTTTGCTTCTGAACAAAATGGTCTTCGACAAAATACAAACAAATTTCTAGCGATTTTTGATAATCTCGTTTTTGCAATATAAAGGATTTCTACGAACATGTTGACATATTCATAAAGTAGAGCATTAACTTAACAACCTGTATTCTCTTGGAATTATCTTACGACTAGTAATTCCACCAGTCGAGACGATAATAAGGGTTCATCTCGACTTTAGCTAATCTCACCTCCTCTCGAAATATTGGTCGAAGATATCAAGGCCTTGTCACAACATTCTAACGGTGCTGACTGTAGACTTTCTGTTTGGGTTATTATTAAGAAAATTCCTAATTTACAAAATGTCAGCTCGATTTTTCTCCCGGGGTATAAGTAATCTTGACCAAAATAGGCTGATACCAAACAGTAAGCTTTGGACAAAAAACTAATTCTATTTTTGTACCGATACCTTCATCTGCGTGACAAATACAATAAAGCAATAAATTGCCCTTTTACAGCGAAGACCATAAACGATTATTAATTGGTTTTGCTTGCATTTTATTAGGTTTTTGTATGCACTTGAAAGATATGAAAAGAATACACAGTCAGTTAAATATAGATTTTTGTTTTGAACGGTTCTTCAATTATGATTGTCCCCCTTCCCCAGGTTGTTTGAAACGTTATATAAAGTATAAGAGATTTCATTCATTTCCATGCATAAAATACCATTTATAAAAGTGTGAGAAAACTGAAACCATTAAATAAAATGTTGTAAGTGTGTCACAATGAACTAAAAATACTATTGGCAGGTCATTATTTTATGGTTTATTAAAAGGTAGGCTTTGCAGCTGGAGACTTTTGCGTTTTATTTCAACGAGTTAACATAATTTATATGAAATTTTATTAAAATTATTAGTTAAAATCATATCAAGCCTAAAAACCAATATCCATTAGATTGCAACAAATTATTATACGAAATAATACACTTTAACAAATAAAATGTTAATAATAGGTTTTCCGGAAATATTTTAAATTAAATATAGACTTATATATATATATATATATATATATATATATATATATATATATATATATATACATAATAAAATGTTAAAATACGACGTTACAATTTTTAAATAAATATATATATATATATATTTATATATAAAAGTGTGTCAGTTCATTTATATATGGTAATGAACTGTCTGAAAAAATTAAATACGCTCTAGCCAAACACAACATAATTTTTTGTCACAAATCCAATAATTTATTAGGCTCCCTATTCACAACTCTCAAAAGTAAAACACCAGTAAAAAAACAATCAAACTTAATATATGCGGTACCATGTATGAATTGTCCCATTGAATACATTGGCATGACCACACAATACCTAGAGAACAGAATAAATGACCACAAGTACACAAAAAATGCGTCCACTGCCCTGCATAAACATGAAAAATCAGAAAATCACGAGTTTAATTTTTCTGACACACGAATTTTGAATAAAGGCACTAACTATCAAAAATTAATCATTAAGGAGATGTTTCATATCAAAAAAGAAAAACATTCCGTAAATGATAAACAAGATGTCAAGAAACTGAGTCAGATTTACCATGGTTTGATATTTTAATTTTTTAATTTAGTATTTTACATATAATAAAATGCCTAAATACTTTATAGTACACCATGATAAATATAATTTCTATAATATCAACTTAATTTTACACCAATAAAAATAATGTAAACATTGTTAATCTAAATAATCGCTTTCAGCCAAAAACAAAAAAAAACACATCGGTGTATTTATTTAGTTTCCACAAATCACAACTGAAACATCATTGCTACTATAATGCAGTGAGTTGTTTTTATTTCCAAGGTGCGTATACCAATGTATTTTAACATTAATTTCAAACTGGAGTTTTAAAAATTGTACCGTCCTATTTTAACATTTTATTATAATAGTTTTTAGTGTGTCAATCGATGTTTTATAGTTTTGTATTTATTGTAGGCCAATAATATCCTTTTGAAAAAGCTCTCTATGAAATAAAATAAGGAAATAAATAATTGTTTTAAAAAAATAAACCAATACCCAAGAATTTTTAACAAAAAAATATTGGACATAAGAAAACGCAACAAAAAAAAAAAAAATATATATATATATATATATATATACATATATACATATATTATATACATATATTATATACATACATACATACATATATATATATATATATATATATATATATATATATATATATATAGTAATTGTCAAAATATTCCATAGGTAACAGAATAAAAACAGTGGTCAATAAGATAGTGCCTTAACTTTTTTCTAAATTTTTTTTGAGGTTCTGTTGTTTTAATTTAATTAGGCAGTTTATTAAATATATAACTGCAAAAACAAAATGGGCTAGTTTTATACTATGATTAACGAAAATTAGGAATCAATATATTGTTGCTTTGTCTTGTTTCATAATTGTGCTTTGTAGATACAACTGGAAATTGTGCTTCATATTTCTTAACAAAAAGAGTGGCTTCCATTAAAAGTATACATGTTAAAGGAAGTAAGTTATATTTTTTAAAAGCATGACGGCAAGATTCCATGGGAATGAGGGAAAATATTTTTCTAAGTAGCCATTCTGCAAAACAAATAAACAATTTACTTCCGTAGCCTGACCCCAATAGACAACTATATATTTTAAACAGCTGTAAGCAAGAGCATAGTAAATATTTATTAATTCCATAGTAGATAAGACATTTTTTGGTATCAAATACTTTAGTGAAATCATAAAAAATACCTATTGTCATTGAAATTATCAAGGTGGTATTATTAGGTAGACTGCTAATATAGCATCAATAGTTGAGCAATCTGATATGAAACCAAACTGTCGGTCTGACAAAATCCTGAAAATTTGAACCTACATAGTGAAATTGATATATTTGGCAGCACTGCTGCTGGCTAAAAATAGAATATAAAATGTAATAACACAAAATACTATATAACGTCTAGTCAGTTATGATATAAAGTATAGTACTTGTATATTTTCTTTTAGTATTTAGAATGTTTTGCCTTTTTTATAGTTTATTTTTGTCATATCATTGATAAGTCACATTTATATAAAATTTTGTATCAATCACTTATTTTCGTAAAAAACTTAAAACAATAAATATAAAATAATTAAGTCAAAATGCCTCATAATTACCAAATACAAGTATCTATGAGATTATAGAAACAAAACATATCAATAAAATTCGTCACTTGATTTCAGTGTATTAATTTTTTGGAGTAGTAAATAAAGTAAGAAAAGATGAATAAATTAAATAAAATGGATAAAACAGGTGGGCAATTCCTTTTGTTACTACAAAAACCTAGAATTTACCTCGACTGCTATCAAGCTGTTGATAAAACCATCTTTTACAGTAGTATTTTTCCAGTGACCATTTTTAGCAGCGCTAATAAGTTTGCCAATTCCAGCTCTGATTTGAGGAATATCTGCTGGAGTGGGAGGCGACAATTCAACCCTGGCATACTTTAGGAAGGTCTGTAACCTTGGTCTGGCTTCAGCAAGAAGTTCTGCAAAAATTAATATTTTATATTTGTAGAAAAAAAAAGAAATGTATGAATTGTTGTGTACCCTTGGTAATACTAATGTGAATTAGTTGTGTTTTGTATTAAGAATTATAACTTCTAACCTTGATCTTACCATTGATTTTTCAACTAAAAATTGCTGATGCCCAACACAGGCAGCCAAAAGTGACCAGTTTATAAATGACTGGTTAGTTTGAGTGTGTCTTGATTAATACGAGTTGACACGGATTAGTTTTGATTGATAAAAGACATGAGTTTCAAGTTTCCTCACAAGATTAATTAATGAATTGTTACATGTTGACAAATAAAATTGAAAATATCTTTAATTCAATGTTATAATAAGACGGAAATAATAAAAAGACAAAAAGAAAAATTTAGGAGAGCAATTTTATAGGTTAAATTACATAACCATTTTTCTAGTTAGACGTCATTCAATTTCGAAACATTTTATATTGTACTTACTGTTCGCTAAAACAGTTCCTTTTGCAACTAGAGACATTTTGGTGTTGCTACTAAATCAATATAATAGTACAAACTATAATGCCCTTTTACCACCGATCAATTCCCACAAACAACCAGAATTAATGTAGCCTCAATATAATAAAAACGTCAATGTAAGTCAGTTCCAACAGTCACGAACAGTGTTGACAACAGAGCACGTTCAGAAACCGCGAGGTCTAGGCTTCAAACATCTTTACAAATTCATTAGAAAAAGTTTTCGTCAATAAAAATGCAAATTGAACATATTTCTTGCATTATTCATTATAAAACAAAAAACGGCAGTAAAATATCAGTTTTGTAACACTATTATACTATATTAGTAGAGGCCTTCCTCTATAAATCCCAAAAATGAACGGTAAAGTAGCGGACACTGCACGGCTGCAACCCGAAAATGTTCTAATAAAATAGAATCAAAAAATTTCCTTTTGTTTTAGAAAAATTTTGATAATTTCTGGCCCAAAAGTAGATTTTTGGACACTGATAACGGATTCGAAGTCATATTTTTTCGGCGCTCTTTCTTTTTCAAGGTATACGTCATCAAAATTCACAATCATATAGACAGTTTTTCTAATTATCTGTTTCCTTCAGTAATTTTTATAAAAACCTAGTAAATACGCAATCAAAATTATATTTGTCAATTGCAAGCGGATTTTCTCGATTTTGTGTCTTATGTGGGCAACCATTGTCATTAGAAAAAATTCAAAATTAAAATTTGAGAAATTTTATCAGTGTAGCAGTTTTTGGTAGTCTTTATTATGTATATTTTGTTATATAAGCGTATCACTAACATGTTAACAGATGATCTGACCCCGGAGGTACTACGTAAAGCGTTACCGGGTTAGCACCAGGTTAGGCGCAAAGGCATCACCGTTAAAGCTGTGATACATTAATAATATAGCTTTAAAGATGATGCCGGCCCGGTCTGGAGTCCGTCCGTCTACTAACGGGTACCGATCCACCTATTTAAGAAAATATCCATAATAAACTGTTTTGAAAGCTGTTGCTTTGATAAAATTTGTCGAATTTTAGATTCAAAAAAATTGTCCACATAGAACAAAAATTCAAGAAAAATTTCCTTTTAAAAATAGTAATTGACAGATACAATTTTATTGAGGAGATTTTTGGGTAATATAAAGTGATAATTAGGAAAATATCTGTAATTTAGTAAACTGTGTATATAAGATTGTAAAATTGGATTCGTAATCAAAAAGAAGCCGAAAAAAATTTAATCAAGTTAGCAGACGGTCGGGCGTAACAGCACTAAGTTAGGCACTAGAGCGCGATGGCCTCATGATATTTCAATTTTTAGAAATAGCTTTAAACATGATGCTGTTCCGCTGTCGCGCTCCGAAGCCTAACCTGGTGATAATCCGCTAACTGTCCACCTAATGCCCCCGCGATCTTGCCCACAACGTCTGCTAACTGGGTACCAGGCCACCTATTTACAAAATATCCATAATAAACTGTTTTTGCCGTATTTTAAAACATCAAACACAAGAAGAAGCAAAATTCCGCATTAAACACTGCAATTAGAGCAAATGACAGACGTGATTTTATTGAAGTGGTTTTTGTGTGAAATTATATTATAAACCCAAAAATATGTACTATGCTTATATTTTAGTTGTGTATTCAATCAATTTACTACAAAATTGATAACTGCAGAAAAATATCAAAAACTGTGTTATAAGACTGTAAATTTTAAAAGCGTATATCTCGGAAACAAACGGGGTCAAAGAAATGTGACTTCGAATTCATGATCAGCAGCTCAAATTCTACTAGTGTGTCAGAAACCGTTAGAATCGGCGTGGGTACGGCTAACTGCATTGATTTGACACAATTGATCCGGCTTTTTATTCGGCAACGCCGGACGATTCCTGTGCAAATTAGTCTCTCTCATCATATGCATGAGTCTCATGTAAACAAATGATAAGTGATCTTTCATTCATTCATCATATAAAAATTGTTATTTTTTAAGTAAAGGGTCTGTTTTTAAATTTCAGAATGAGTGAAATGGAATTCGACCCCTTATTAGAACCCTCTCTTAAAAATGTCGTAGAACAAACAAGTCTTAAATGGATATTTGTAGGGGGAAAAGGGGGTGTTGGAAAAACTACATGCAGGTATGTATTCTCTATTACAAAATACATAAACTTTATTTCCAATCAATTTTTATTGCTTAGCTTGCGAACAATACAGAACCGCACTAGTCATCAGTATAATAAACTTTGCTAACATATAAACAATTAATTTGTGGGGTTGGTATTTAAATTTATTTGAATAAATTTGCACTCTGGACATGAAATAAAAGGTATTGATGATTAAAATTAATTTGAGCTGATTTTAGACTTGAAAAAGTTTCATGGATGTTTTTTAGTTGCAGTTTGGCAGTGCAACTCTCAAAAGTAAGAGAGACAGTTTTAATCATATCTACTGATCCTGCACACAACATATCCGATGCCTTTGATCAGAAATTTACTAAGGTTCCAACATTGGTTAAAGGCTTTTCCAACCTTTATGCTATGGAAATTGATCCAAATGTTGGGATGAATGAATTACCTGAAGAGTACTTTGATGGGGAATCAGATGCCATGAAGATGAGTAAAGGTATAGTTTTATTCTATTTTAGCTTATAATATGCTGCAGAGACGGGTTTTTAATTCCTAATTCTAAATATAATACATTTTTAGGAATAATACAG
Organism: Kuschelorhynchus macadamiae; assembly: GCA_030620095.1. Taxonomy (NCBI): domain Eukaryota; kingdom Metazoa; phylum Arthropoda; class Insecta; order Coleoptera; family Curculionidae; genus Kuschelorhynchus; species Kuschelorhynchus macadamiae. Next base: position 1,230,685 of record JAUTXW010000227.1, read on the forward strand.
GAGTTAATTAACGCATTCCCAGGTACAGATGAAACAATGTCTTACGCAGAAGTAATGAGACTTATAAAGAGCATGAATTTTTCGGTTGTTGTTTTCGATACTGCCCCAACAGGACATACATTAAGACTATTATCATTTCCACAAGTTGTCGAGAAAGGCCTTGGTAAACTGTTGAAAATAAGACAAAAAATTGCCCCAATGATTTCACAATTCAGCAGTTTACTAGGAATGCAAGACCTGAATGTTGATCACTTTTCTAATAAAATGGATGAACTTTTAACTGTGATAAAACAAGTGAATGAACAGTTTAAGAATCCAGATCAGACCACATTTATATGTGTTTGTATAGCTGAATTTTTATCCTTGTATGAAACCGAAAGACTGGTCCAGGAACTCACGAAAGTGAAAATAGACACACATAACATTATAGTGAATCAGTTGGTGTTTAAAAAACCTGGTGAAGGTTCTTGTAGGATGTGCAATGCGAGGATCAAGATTCAGGAAAAGTATCTTGACCAAATTGCAGATTTGTATGAAGATTTTCATGTAGTAAAATTACCACTTTTAGAAAATGAAGTTAGAGGTGTTGAAAAAATTAAAGATTTTTCAGAATATCTAGTCAAACCATATTCTGTATAGTACATGTATAATGTATTATAGGGTTTTAAAAAATAATTTAAAAGTTTTTTTATAGTAAGCATATTTCTAATATTATTTATCTACAAATATTTTTGTGAGAAATAGTTTAAAACTATTAAATTGTGGGTTGGGTGTAACCATTAAATTCTAATATAATATATTAACCTTTCATCATTTGAAAGTTAGTTCAAAGTTCGGTAAAGGTATGTCTGAGTGAAGACAAGTATGCCAGCAAGCATGCTATTTTCAAGTTGATATAATTATTATAGTTGTATTTTTTTCATAGCTTTAGTTATAGTACCTACATAAAGTGGATATTAGTCTTGAAATAAAATTGACATTATGCTTTTTGAGATTTTTAAAATGTATGCCAACTTCCTTCAATTATAATCTAATTTGTTGTAAGTGTGTAAGAAGTATTTTTTTTGTCTTTAATTGTAATAATTGTTTGTTTTTATACATAAAGTGTGAAACATGTCAGATTTATATTTTGAATTGATTAGAAATACAAATTTCTGTACACATACACCTCTTATTGTATGTGCACTTTATTATGTATGGATTTTTTATCACTTATATGTTTATTAATTTATTTACATTATAAAATTTTAAGTGTATGTAAAGATTTATAGTAAAAATGTTTAATTGTTTTGTTACATTTAATATTTAATAAACAGAAATAACTTATTACCAATATTTGTTTTTTTGCAATACTCAGATCAAATGTCTGTCTTTAATTTGGATTTCATGACACTATCTTTTGGTTTTTAAATAGGGTTCCCTATATCTATTATTAGATTTATAAGATCAGCTTTAATTTCTAAATGCATTTTATGTTTTTATGTACATTAGTCAAACTGTTTTTGAGAATGTAGCACCTCACAGTCATCATTCTGAACATTTTGTATAGATGTGTTTTAAGTGTGTGTCCTTAAATATGTGTGTTTTGTAATGTAATAAATCTAAATATTTTATTTGGCAAACATACCATACCTGATATTATCAAATTATCACTAAAATATGCCTCTATTAAAAAAAATGTTTTAAATTTAATATTAATATCAAAATTTTATAACTTTTAAACTTTTTAATATTTCCAGTATGTATGATGTTTGCGTCTTTGTATTCAATTTACTGTTTTTTCTTAATGGAAACCAAATTTTTTAGAAATCAAGCA